>CM071944.1:6077500-6267500 GCA_036784905.1 Acrossocheilus fasciatus | reverse complement strand
AAACATTTTGTGTGTGTGTGTTTGTGTGCGTGTGTGCGCGTGTGTGTGCCTTTTTTCTTTTCTTTTTTTTTCCTCCCCTGATGTCCACTTATGAAGTTTTTTTTTGTGCCAGAAATAATCATTTTTCATGGCCATTTTTTTTCTCTCTAACCCTTTGAATTAAATGTGTTTTTTTCTGCTGTACCTATAAAATGTCTATGCAGATATAATTTTTATCTGCTCCGTTTTTAAATAATGGGCTCTTTGACAAATTTATACATTTTGTTTTTAATTAGAATTTTGATTGCATTGATTTTTCAATTCCCTATCATCCACTTATGTTACTAAAACTTTGTTTGTTTGTTTGTTTTTGTACCTGCCAGAAAGTCATTTTTCATGCTCCATCCATAAGTAACAGACTCTTTGAGACAGATTTATATATTTATTATTGCATACACACATTTTTGTGCTTTTTTTCCCACCCTAATGTACACTTAAAATGTTGGTAAAGTTAGAATTTTTTTTCTTTCCCAGAAACAGCCTTTTTTCTCTCTTTCTGACCCTTTGAATTAAACGTCTTGTTTTTTTTGCTGCTGTACCTAAGAAGTCTGTAAGACATCTGCAATATAGCATGCAAAAGTTTAATCTACTCCTTCCTTAAATAACAGGCTCTCTGTGACAGATTCTACGAGTTATTTACACAATATCTATAATAATAATGCATTTTATTTATGAAGTACTTTTGTCAATCCCAAAGCACAGCAGTACAAAGAACTGTATAATGAAACATTGAAAATACAGTACAGTAATACAAATATTAATTGATAATCAACAATAACAATGTGCAGATTTTAAAAAATAAGTAAATAAGAGAGACTCTTAAAACAAGCCAATGTTGGGGAATTTCTCATTTCTATAAAGATGTGGAGCTAAAACAGAAAACTCAACCACCTGTAGTCTTTAATTCAAAGTCTTTGATTTATATCTGCTTAGTTTAATTCTTAAGGCAGACATTTCTGTCTAGTGAGTTCAGTGCTTCTGCACACACTGTATTAAGTTCATTTATTCAGTGTATTTGACGTAAGACACAATAAACATAATAAACACCCCTCTAAGTCAGTTGTAGGACACACATGTTGCCCCTTAATAATACAATTAAAGTTTCTGTTATATCTTTTAGACTGTTTTTCTGTTATCAGATTGAAATAGTTGTGTTCAGTCAGGAATGCAGTCAGATTTGATGGACTCTGGATGCCGCTGGTGTTTAACCTGACACTCGTTGTGTTTCAGGGCAGCCCAGGACTTTGCAGGATCTGTGCAGGATAAAGATCCGGCAGTGCATCGGCCTGCAGAGCCTGAAGCTTCTGGAAGATCTGCCCATTGCCAAGGTCATGAAGGACTATCTAAAACACAAGTTCGACAGCGTTTGACAGCAGCTGACCAACCCTTAAGACTCTATGCAAACTCTCTTGATTTCTACTCAACCTCTGGGAGCAGGTGCAGCGTTTTGTACAAGCGGAGTGAAATAACGACTGTGGATCGGGAGCACTGTAATGGCCACGTTGATTCGTTCACTGAAGGTGTCGTGGAGAAATTCCTGACCCATGAGAGAAGAAAAATGCAGACGTTTGATTTGTACCAAATATCTTTTTTTGCTCTTAAATCAACAAGGCCTTTGTAAGTATGAGACTTTTTTTCTATCGGCTACATTCTCAGACAAGGAAAAGATAAAAGCTATCCAGAGAAATTGGCAAATGTTCAGGTCACCCTCATAAAAAAATGCATGTGCTATTGTCATTTTTGCTGTGAAGAAATCATTTTCAACCACAGTTTATTTTTTGTGTTTTTTTTTTTTGGAATCCAATTTGTTCGTATTTAAAAACAAACCCAACAGGTTCTCAGTTTTTCTCTGCAAAGATTTAAAAAAAATAATAATAATTTCATAGAATTTTCATTTAACTGAATTTTTTTATTTTTTTTATTTACAAAGTGTTCCAGATCCAGTATCAGAGGTGCTTGGCTTTAGTTTGCATTAAAAGCTGAAGAAAAAGTCCTCGTCACAAGAGGACTACATAGGTGAACATGTATTACGTGCATAAATCATTAATGAACTTTATGTAAATAATTGTGTCATATGTACAGCAGATATTTTTAGACTATTTAAGCCACATGCTTGTGTTATCGAAGTGTTTTGGGGGTTTGTTTGAGTGCTTCTGTGTTTTTTCGTGTGACCTGTCAAGGGCTTTGATGTGGGAACGTCCAGATCTGTAATTAAATGGAATATTATTGATGCTTAATTGGAATTGGCCATCATTTTCCTCTTATTACGCACATGAAAAGTCTCTTACATTTTTGCAATCAGTAACTTAATATTCTCATGACTTTTTTAATATATAATGATTTGAAATGCACTTAATTGTTTCCCTGCAAAATATAAGCATTAGTCAAAGGTCTGGATAGCATTAATTTAGTTCGGTTTCAAAAACTTTATTTTTGATCTCTTCCCCCTAAAATCTCAATCAAGGTGAGAGGCTCTCTCTGTTACTGTTACTCTGTTTTCTCCGAACCGGTTGGAACACTAGCTGCCTTTCCTTCAGTCCGTGACGCAGTACAGCCACAGCATTTCACCACATCATGAACACACTTCAAGTGCATTAAAGTGACCTGCCACAGCATTTAAATTATTTCTTTTGAGTTCAGTTTAAGGCGTTTGATGGGACTGAAAGCATCTCTGGATGACTGCTTGCTACCATAATGTATTCAGAAGCAGGTGTGGAGGACTGATTTGAGAGCAAGGGAATGTTATATGGGATTTGTCTTTACTAATCGGAAGTCTTCCACAACTTCAACTACTGAATGTATATAATCTGCTGTTTCACATGTACATGTGTGTGTGAATAAATGGATCTCATAATGTCCCCGTTTGTTATTTTTCAAAGTCTTATTGCTGTACTTTGAAGCAGTAATTGTGCCGTGCTCATTGATTTGCATCCATTTTTCTAGAGTTTGATGACTTTCTAATAAAATGTCTGAGAAATATGCCGATTTCATTGAATTCATTGTCCATTTGGAAACTGTATTGTCTTCTAGGTTTTGCTGTCATTGCAGTTTTTAATTTGAACTCCAGTACAGTCAGCTTTAAAAACACTGTTTAATAATCACTGGTGGTTACGTTCATTTTACAGGAATCTTTCAGGTAAGACACATCAAATCAAAATTGACTTTATTTATGTATTTTAAATATTTGGAATCTTTAAGAAAGTGACTTCTTGTTGTTTATTTTCTTCTTTCCTTTGTTAGTGCAACATTAATATGTCTTCCAAAACAAACACCGCCTGCATTATCAGTTCATCCATATTAAAAAGTAGTAATTAATATGAAATTCATTTTAAATAATCTTGTGTTAAAATCATTTATCATCGACCAACTCCACACTTCTGCTTTTAGAATGAATTTCTGTACTTATTTTTTCTTTTATTTGTTTTTATTTATTGATGTATGCTTTTATAAACTGAGAAACTGTTCTTAATTAGCAGTTATTTATTTATTTTATTATACTATAGTATAGTAATTTATATGTTTGTTTGTTTGTTTGTTTATTGGCTTTTGCAAACTGAGGAACAAGTTGAATTTTTATTTTTTTCTGTTGTAATCAACAGTTAGTGTTTTATTATAGTATAGTATATTTATTTATTTATATATAGCTTTTACAAACTGAGGAACAGGTTGAAATTACTGTCTCTTTTAATCAACAGCTATATTACTTTATTATAATATAGCGGCGTATTTATATTTAACATTTATTCATGATGCATGAATTTATTCATCATTTAGCATTTGTCATTGATAAATCAGTCACTTGATGATAAGATTTTGATCCTAAGATAAAATAGCCTGTTTTGATTGGGGTTCCCAGTTATGAAATTTGATATACAGTAATTGTGTTTTTCGAGCCTTGAAATGAATAGGCCTACAATTGTTACAAAGTCCTGTCAATTTCTCTAGCAATCGTGAATGTTGATGCTCAGTTTTTAAAACCCAATCACAAAGGAAGCTGCGCTGCTGATAAGGTGTGGGAAGCCTGTGTGATGCATGGCTTCGGGTTTTCCCGTGATCTCAGGCTCATATCTCACTGTTTCGCCTCCCAAACCAAAGCTCTGGCGCCGCTTGAGTGGAAAGCTCATCCCGTGCCGCGTTATCTCAGTACGGCTACAGGCACCTTCAATGACAATGCCTGGCAGCGTATCGCAGCTTCTTCCAGAGATCCCGATGTATTGTTTGCTGGAGAACGGCTGGCGTTTTGTTGGAAAGCGATCTCTCGATCTCTCCCTCTCTCGCTTTCCCAGGTATGCTGTTCTTAAAGTAAAAGGTTTCTGCTTTCCTGCTTCTCTTGAGCCGAGCCCGTGCCAGAACTCAGCAGTGACCTAAGAACGCCGTGATATATTTGCGCATTCCTACCACAAAAACACGGGCCGCTATCATTTATCGAATCACAGGTAACATTACACAATAAAACAATGGCATCTCTCTGTAGGCCGTGTTTCCTTGCAGACACGCGGAACAATGCGGCTATTGTTGGTGGTCCTGCCGGATGGATGGTGTCCTCGGCCGCGTTGGAAGCAGCTCTTCCTTGAGCCCGGGCCGCAGCTTTAGGGAAACTCCCTGTCTGTGGGCATATATCTGTGCGGAAGAGGACAGATCCATTTGAATGCGTGGGCCGTCTGGAACTGACTAGCGGTAGCAGACAGGAGGCCACACAAGGAAATATGCAAAGCACACTCAACAGGGCTTAAATCATGTGTTTTAAATCACGGTTATCGCTAAGTGTGTAGGAAGAGGCGATTACTGTAAAGGTCATTAGGCTTTTTTCTAATGTGTCAGTCTATAATAGAGTGACATTTCTGCTATAATGTTGACATCACTGTATTGTTCATATTTAGGGTTAGTGATCTGAGCATGAAACTTTGTGTCCAAGCATCACAGAAAATGTATTAGATATAGCTGTCTTAATAATTACAGCAAAATAAAGAAATAAAATAATGTACAATCAGCCTGTTCAAATCATTAAAATTCCATGTTCTATTTTCTTCTTGTTCACAGGGCTTGTGCTTTTTGTGTGTGTGTGTGTGTGTGTGTGTGTGTGTGTGGGTGTGTGTGTGTGTGTGTGTTGATGATGATTTTAATTTTATAATAAGTTTGTCTGAATAATCTTTATGAGCTTTGAAACCAGCCCATAGTTTAAACCAGTATGTTCTACAAAAGGGTGACAAAAGTGTCAGTTTTATTTAGAAATGACAAAAAAATAAAATAAAATCAGTCAATTAACATAGGTTAACAATATTTGCTAAAGTGATTTTTAACATTATAAAAAGTAATTAAAAAAAATACTTGGTCATTTTATATGCAAAAATTGTAATTACTTATTAATGTAATTATGAATAAGCATATATGTACACACTTCTATAGATGTATATATTTTTAATTGTATTTTTCTCGTATATTAATATTTCTCCCATTTTTGTAGCTATTGTAGCATCTAGATTTTATAATTTTACAATTTATAATAATTCTGAAATTATTTATTTAAATGTTTGTTTTAATTTAAATATATATAAATATATTTTTATTTAATTTTATATTATATTAAAATTGAAAAAATTATTACTTTTAGTTTAAGCCAGGACTAGGCGTTAGTTAAATTAGGATATTTAAGCAGCTTTTATAAAAATGCCTTAGAAATAAACATTACAGGTGTGGATCTTGAGACAAATGTATTTACAATTGAAAAAGCATTAAAAAATATTTAAAAATGTGTAAACATTTTACTTTTTAAATATTTTTTTTTTTAATTCAAAATTCTCTCATTCTCAATAGCTGTTGTTGAGTTGAGTTTGCAAAATGAGACAAGCGAGTGAGTGAGAGACAGACAGACCCTGGACCACAAAACCAGTCTTAAAGGAACACTCCACTTTTTTTGGAAATAGGCTCATTCTCCAACTCCCGCAGAGTTAATAAGTTGAGTTTTACCGTTTTTGAATCCATTCAGCCGATCTCCGGGTCTGGCGAGAGCACTTTTAGCATAGCTTAGCATAGATCATTGAATCCTATTAGACCAGTATTTGGCTGAGAACTATTTGAAAATCTGGAACTTGAGGGTCCAAAAAAAAAAAAAAATCAAAATATTGAAAAAATCGCCTTTAAAGTTGTCCAAATGAAGTTATTAGCAATGCATATTACTAATCAAAAAGTAGTTTTGAAATATTTACGGTAGGAAATTTACTAAATATCTTAATGGAACATGATCTTTAGCCTACTTAGGCAATATATCCTAATAATTTTTGGCATAAAAGAAAAATGTATAATTTTGACCCAAACAATGTATTTTTTTGGATATTGCTACGAATATACCCGTGCTGCTGTGGTCCAGGGTCTCTCACACACACGCACACACACACGCACACATGTACATATCGCTGGGTCACGCTTCCGTAACGGCGCGCGGAAGCACAAAGGCGTTTTTTCTCCTCCACTCGCCTGTTCCGGTACCGTTTTTTATCAGGTCTTCATTTAGTTGGTGAAAGCCCAGACTGGGGCTCATGCGGGACGTGGCGGTGCAGAACGGAGTGAAAGGCCAGAAAAGAGTCGCTCCCTCCCTCTGGACCGCGGGAATAAAAGCCCGCGACCGGAGAGCTCGAGACTGTCGGCCTTTGTGCTCTCGCACCGGTGTAATGTAAAGCCCCTCATTTTAAGAGCAGCTACAGGTGCATTGGGGGAATGAGACTATAGAAGGTCGTCTCTCATTAACAGAGAGAGAGGGGGCCGCCATGGGACAGCAGATGTGTAGTCTTAATTACAGACGCAATGCGCGGGAATCAACTGTAGCTATAATGAGATTAAAAGAAAAACATTACAGTCACACTCGACTGAACGCGTTTCTCATTTATCTTAAAAACCTTATTGACCTAAAGGGCTCTGCTAAAATGCTTCAAATATATTTTTCAGACAAATATGAACACAGCCTACGTTGCAAAAATAATGAAAAATTACTAATTCCAAGTCGCTTCAGTTTTTTAATTGAAAGAGTGTGAGCTATAAGATGAAAGTAGATAAACATTTCATACCTGAAATTAAATGTTAAACGACTAACAATAGCCCAGCTAACAAAATGTGTTCTAAGAATGTTTTGCTAACATTTCAGATATGAAAATGTTATTTCTGAATGTTCTCTGAACGTTGATAAGTCAGTTTTTTCATGGTTATATTGCAAACGTTAAAGGAACATTCCATATTAGGCCTATCATTTAGAATACATTGTGGGAATGTTACTTTTGAATGAAAAAATTTGAAACGTTTTGCTTAAGTTCCCATTAAGTTCTGAAAACGTTTTGTTCGAAACGGCCTTTTTTCGACTTGGTTATGTGAACATTGAAAGGAACATTCCATTTTATCATTTTGCAAACATTATAGGAATGTTACTTTTGAATGTTTTTGGAACTTTCATATCGTCCATTTTTTTTTAAATGTTCTATTTAAAGGGGTCATGATTGGCCGAATACCTCAAACGCCAGACAGAAATGTTACTCAGTAGTGCTTGTTGTTTGTTGTTTTTTCCAATCACAAATGCAGACATGGTAATGTTTAAGCGGCATGATGTTGTTTGTGCTTGTTGTTTGTCGTTTTTTCCAATCACAAATGCAGACATGGTAATGTTTAAGTGGCATGATGCAATGCGACGTTTAAAAAGACAGTGTAAGTCATTATAATCAGTAACTATATCCCCACTGGATGCAACAAATGCCTCGTTTATAATGGGTTTTATTGTTTTTGTGTCGTCGCTACACAGCTCAAAACTCGCGTTTGAATAGTCAGTGGCAGAAACGTACTTACAGGCTGTGAGTCAGAAGCGTCAGACTGTCCTGGCAAAGTTGGAATTGCCCCACTTTATAGAAACAGTCTTTGTGCAAGACAGCACTGTAGGCTACTCTTCCAGGTTCAGGAAATAGTCATCCGTAAAATGCGCTGCACACACTCTAATATTTGGGTTGAACTGTTCTGGAACAGTGTTATAAATATAATTTAACCACTGATTTCTAGTTGTGTCCTCTTTTGAAAGCCCAAAGAAAGTAGTTTCCCTTTCACAACGAAACACAGCATTTACAGGACATGGCGCTGGCAGCAGCAACAATACTACAGCGAGAATAATACGTAGTTCCGCCTTCTTTCTTTGCTTGTAGGTTTAGGCGGCGTTTTGCAAATCTCTCTACTCCATGACGTAGACATGTGGGGGCGTGTTTGAATGAGGCGTCTTAGGGGGGCGTGGTCGAGTCTTAACTTTGATAAAGAATATCTCTTTTGTTTTGAGACTTTAGTCTTTGCAACTTCAGGGGTCTTATCTATTCACAAACAGCTTGTAACACTCCAAAGAGAAAGCAAAACTTGAAATCGCATCATATGACCCCTTTAAATGTTCTCTGAACTTGGTTCATGGGACGTTTTTTTTCTGAAATGTTTTAGCTGAACATCTCTCTATAAAGTCATTACCTAGCTAATAAAAATATGTTCTAAGAAAATTTAGGTTACATTCCCATGTTATTTCTTAATGTTCTCTGAACGTTAAAAACGTAGCTACATTTTTAAAAATGTTTTAAAAATTGGTTATGCGAACGCTAAGGGAACATTCCATCGTATCATTTTTTAGTAGTAACAAAATGCTAGACATACACATCCAGCTAAAATGTTTTAGAAATAAACAGTCCAAGAATGATGTAAATAAAGTTTTTTGTGCTAATGTTTTGAGAACATTGTTAAAGGCCAGAGGCCTGTTTTTGTTTTAACCAGGTAGGTTCGCTTGCGTTTATTTTGAGTTTTCAGGCTCAAGAAGGTGGGTTGGTTTTGAGCGGGTTTTGTCACCGTGGTAACTTACGCTACAGGGCTACCCTGCTCCAGAGCAGGTTTTATTCTGGTTTAGAGATTGCAAACCCAAACTGGACCAATCAGCTGTGAGTAAAGTGACATATATCTGATGCAATTAAGCCACTCCCCCATTTCTCTCACTTTAAACTAAAGCAGTTCAGAGTAGAAGAATTTTAGAGGCAAAATTGCCTTTGCTACTTTTTTATATCATATGAATTATAATTATTCAAAATTATATATTAAAAAAAATATTATATGAGCTGGCAATTAATGCTATTATATTTTCATTTGAATTAATTTAAATATATACATTGCCTATAAATAGGTTTCAATATATAAAGCTTTTAAAATGACTAAACAATATGTACTTTCTTTTGAGTTCTTTGTGAAAGTATATAAACTATAAAATTCAGCTGATTCTTTTGCATAGTCAAATATTTTCTTTCTGCTGGCTTCTCAAACGTTTGCTGCAGCAGCAGTGTTTATTCCTGCCTTGTAAATGCAATTAAATTAATTATATTTTTAATAACAACATCTGTAATTTTTAACAGAGAAGTGAATTGCGCCGACTCTCATGAGAAGTGAATCAAACTGTCCAAAATCTCCACGTTCTGGGTGATTGGCTTTTTTGCTGCACGTGTCACACTTTCAGGTGCACGCACTCCAGTTAATCACAAAATCTGGATCAACCCCAAGTTGACAAAGAAAGTTTATATCAAGCTTTGTGAGCACGCTGAAACTGATCTAAACCAGGCTGGATTTTATTTGGTTTTGTCAACTCTAATCCTACTCTGAAACTCAGAGTTTGTTCATCTAGCGTCATGCAACAGGCCACAGATAACATTGAACGAATGTTCTATTAATGTTACTGGAAGAACGTTTGTTCATAACTTTGAGAGATCCTTCACAGACCATTAGCCAAAGTTCTGAGATCATTCCCTGTTGACTGGGAATATCCTGTGATACAGACTACTTGACTTTTTGTCAAATTTTGCTGTTTTGAATTGAAAATAAAGAGGATGAATCATGTATGTGACGAGACAAGAAAAACATTTTTGCCATTTCGCGTTTTCAACATATTATGCATAGATTTAGAGCTTCAATAAGGCTTTTGTTTTCTGTTTTAAATGCAGACTCCCTTTTAATTCTGTGTAGAATGATCTTGGTTTCTTAATTTTGGGTTCAGGAGAAAATGCAAGGTTGATTTAAAGACCCTTGTCCCATTTTAATAGTACTGGTCCTTTGATCCATTGGAAAACCCCACAGTCAAACATAAGCTAGCAGGCAGTGCAGGCCTCATGTTATCTTTAGCAGAAGACCTTCATAACATTATATATGAAGAATAAGCATATGTCGTACAGATGACAATGATGAGTCACAATCAGATTTGCACTGATGATCCAGCATGCCATTGAGAACGTGAACGCTTGGCTGAGTATCATTCGCTCGAAATCTGCTGTCTTTTATTGCCTCTGATATTGTTTCATCTCCCGCTGTTCATATGAGTGACTCATAATGTGATGATACAGATTTTAGACATCGAGTCTGTGAACAGATGCATGGCAACACTGTCAGTGCTTGTTTTCATGCTGACTGGTCTAGTGCTTTGGGTTTTGCATAATGCCGCTAGTGATTGTGTCGCTGATATCAGTAGATATAAGAGATGCACTCATTATATACTGTCTTCTAAGCCACTTTTTGTAATGTCCATTCAGTGCTTTCTGAAGCTCAGCTGTTTGAGATTGATTCCCAATGAAGGCGCTGATTAGATTGTCTAAGCTGCTTTAAGCTGGTCTCAGATGTAAAATAAATAAAATAAAGTGCACCAAACTCATCAAAACAGACCAGCCTAACTAGCTTGGCAGGCCTGGGAGACTAGTTACCCTAGTTAACCTCCTTTGGCTGGTATAAGCAGCCTCTCTCCTGAATGGGGGGGGGGGGGGGGGGTATTTATGACGCATATGGAGTTTGCACATTTTGTATTTATTTTAGTGCTGTCAGAGTATGTTAATTTAGAGTGATTAATTCTAAAGAAAATAATGTTATAAAAAATGATGCAATTAATCATGCAACTCAACTGTCCTCCCAGCAATTCAAGCCTGAAGAACCGCTGTGGAGCGCAAGGTCAAAGACGCATTTTCAGTGATATGAAAATGAAACAAATTGTAGATTGTCTTGACTCTGTGTAATGTCCATTTAGTGTGATAAAATGACCAAGGGATTGATTCCCAAGAATGTACTGATCAGATTTATTGCTTGGATTGTAAATTATTTTGGTTACAATCGTCTGCTAAATGCATTTTGATTAATCAGTATATAATGTTATTAAGTCGATTAATTGATTTTAAGTCAAATTATTTTATATTTTAATACAATTAATTATTTTGAATCCTTTTTGATCGGCTTTTCTTTGGTGGTTTTTGAGGGGAGATATTGATATCTGATTTATTTTAATTAATAAGTCAGCATATCATGCAATCAGTCGATTTTAAATCAAATTATTATGACTATTTTCATAAGATGAACTTTTTATTATATTTTTAATCATCTTTACTATATGGCACAATAATGTTATGCCTTTTAATATATTTAGTTTGGGGGCTTTTGTGAAATATGACGCAGTTGCCTCCATAACTGATCAGCTTGCGGCTGAGATTAGAAGTGGTTTATCTGTTGGTTTGCACAGGCGGAGAGAGCAGAAAGGAACGTGACAGCTGTGGGTGTAATGGTTTATGTCAGAACTCGCAGGCCTCTCGTTTAGCGTTTAGCTCATCAAGGTTAACGTGCTCCTCAGCGCATGTGTTTCAGTTTAAGGGCTTCCATTCTTAAACCTGACTCTGTCACTTATGCGCCAGACATTAAAAGCATTTGCTTTGCAAATGATCATGATTTCCCATTGGAACGCGTCCCACGTTGAGCCCCGGCGAAGGTTTCCCATGAGCTGGCGTGCCATTGCGCTTATGCCAAACCCCTTGTTTTCTCGTCCTCGGCGAACACCGTTTTGTTTTGTCTCACTGGACGTGCTGACAAAATATCAAGTGACACCATAATTTGATCAGTATTCAATAAAAAGCTGGAGAGGCTGACGGGGCCGCGCAGGCCAGATCCAGAAAGCAGCGAGCCGGGTTAGGCGCTCATGCAAAGAGCTCCAGCTCAACACACAACACTGCATTCTCAATGGAGAGCTGCTTCGGGTTTCCCATGCACACATTCAGAAAAAAGGCCGTCCAAAAGAGGTCCGGTGGGTTTTCTGTTGGAGAGCAGCAGAGGAATAATTGGGTCAGATAAAAACGCAAACTTACAAGTGTTTCATCATTTTCATCGCCCTTGATTCCAGAAATATTTTCCCATTCGTTTTCTCTACAGGCTTTTTGTGAAATCTTGCACCAATCGCTCAATCACGACATTACAAACTTTGATTTAGAGTTTTCAAAAAAACTTTAATGAGGCAATGAACATCCCATGAAGCATTGTGAATGATGACATCGAATCTAAAACAATGGTACAATTGACTTCTTATATAAAACTGCATTTGAAGGTTATTGCAAAATTGCATTAGGTTTAATGAGATTAGAAAGTAGATTATTCAGAGAATCCACTGTTACCGTGGAAACCTTGGAACGCATAGAACTCTAAAGTAAACATGAAACATTGCAAAATAAAATTGAGTTCTTATTATACGTTCCATGGTTTCCATGGTAACGGTGGATTCTCTGATTGGTGGATCTGATTTAAAGGGGTCCTATTATGCTTTTTCACTTTTTGAATTTTAGTCAGTGTGTAGCTGTATGGTTGGGCATGAAACGATCTACAAAAGTTACAAATCTCAAAGTCCACTCCAAAGGGAGATATTTAGTTTTAAAAAAAAATCCCTTTTCAAGAACTACAACGAACGGGTCGTTTGGACTACAAAGTTGTCTTGGTGTATTTATGATATCACAGAGAGGTCCATTAGAATATCATTAAAATAAACCCCGCCTACTAGGGCTGCACGATATATCGTTTCAGCATTGATATCGTGATGTGCGCATCCGCGATAGTCACATTGCAGTATGTGCGATGTTTAGTAGGCCTATACTGATTGTTATATTTATACTGATCATTTTCTTTGCACACACAGACACCGCGTCTACACCAGTCGCGACAGCTGTACAGAGATATCCATTTTTAAATAAATTTAGTAGCAGAGCTACTGCAAGCAATTTTCAGTGCAGGAGGAAATCCTTTGAGGACAGCGCAGGTCACGATTGCTTAGAAACGGCAGACGCTATGAAAGCGCAAGCTCCTGAGCACTTTGGAAAGAAGGAGAAAGCGGTGCGTCGGGCGTTTTCCACGCGTTTTTAGGCGCGCCATGTGAACAGCCCCCAAAGTCTGTCTACACTGGACCCGCCAAAGCGACGAAAGTTTTGAAAGTTGTGTCAGTACATCATAAATAGAATGAAGCATCAGTTTATTGGCGGGGATTTGGCGTGTCGCACCGCATGCAGTCACACAGCACACTGATTATATGTTCTATTGAATTTTGTCGCATCACGCCGCTGCATCCAATATAGACACGGTGAGAGCCAAGCAGATGCACGTGAACACTGAATTCCATTCACTTCCGCTATATTTGTGCCTGAAATATGCGCGAAACTATGTCAAAATACATGTCTCTGCAAGTATCCTTGTAAAAAAAACATTTGCTCATGTCTTAGGTGAAGGTAAACAATTGAGAAAGAAAGAGCATAACAAATTATTAACAATAACAGCAGTTTAATGTCCCTAAAACACAGAGAAAAATCACTTTTGTAGATTTAACAGATTTATTAGATTCTTAATTTATGCAGTGAAGACTATGCAGTGTTATTTTACAATTTCTGTACCTGAATACTGTTAGACTTGCCTTAAAAATACAAAGCACTGTTTATTTCATTTGTATCTTTGTTCTATTATATTTATCTATGCTTGTAATTTATTTACTCACCTACAAAATCACTCCAATCATTGCTTTTTTTATTATTTTTTGTTGTTGTTGTTGTTTTTGTTTTCCAAATAGAGCTATTCAAGTCATCTGGTGATTTATTTATTTATTTTTTCATATCGCAATATATATAGCAGAAAAATTAAATATCGCAATGTGAGTTTTTTCCAATATTGTGCAGCCCTACCGCCTTCGGAAATTTGAGTGGTTGGCGGGTGTGGAGAAGGCTTGGTTGAGCACTGCAGGTTTCAAAATCGCTGGCAGAGAATTAATTTGCATATATATATATACCGCCACAAATAGAGTGTCTGGGAAACACTGGACTATGGTATAAATAAAATCAACTCTATAACAGTTTCACTGCAATTCATGTTATAACGTTAGAATTAAAGAACAATAAACATAATACATATTACCGTTGCACTAATCTGTACATAGTAAATGCAGTTATTTTTAAGCTGTTGTTGACATCCTATCTAAAACGTGATTTAGCCAAAAAAATAAAAAATAACGTTATCACTTTAATATCCGTGCGTGCAAAGGTTCTCATAAAGGTTCAATATTCTCGGGGTCTGAATTGATATAGCAATATTGAATAACTTGCTGTTTTGGCAAGGGGCGGGGCAGCACTGAAACACTGTCTAAGCTGTTCGCCAATCACAACGCACTGGGACAGCTAACCAATCACAACACATTTTGTTTTTCGGAAGGCGGGCCTTCATCAAACCCAGTACTAATAGAGCCGTTTGTGCCAGGCTGGGGAGAAAGGTATTGTAATAATGTAAATTATGTGAAAAATAATACGATTTTCGAACCACCAAGCATGAGAGCATGTTCTAGTACACCCCCAAAACAAATCAAGACTTTGTAAAAGAGCATAATAGAACCCCTTTAAAGCTACAATTTTTCCACTGAGAATTTGACTGTCTTTTATTTATTTATTTAATATGACATTGAAATTTCACTGACATGTTCTCGTTTTTACAGAAGCAGATCTCATCCCTAAACAAGCTCAGTGTTCATGGTAGGTCTGTCATAAAGCGTTTATTCATTACTGTTAAAATAAATTGTGCATTCTTATACATACAGGCAGCTAATTGTGTTTGGATAATCTGGGTTCAGTACTTTTGAGCTCAAATCAACAGCATTTGTAGTATAATATTGTTTAAAACACACACGCAAAAATAGTTTTGACCAGTCCCTCATTTTCCACGTGAGAAGTGAATGGGACCCATTTTTGGAAGATTTAAAAGTAAATTTTATAAAAGCTTATAATTTTATAAAAGTACTTTCATACTTTTTTCTGATACAATTTTTTTGGAACTGATTTCTAATTTTTTTTTTTTTTTTGAGGTGCATAAACGCAAGCTCACAGAAAAGATTGAGAGTCAAAAGAAAAAAAAATTGGTGGTAATTTACATTGTGCAATATAATCAGTACGCAATATAATCAACATTATAAGTGCTGTGGATTGAGTTTCACTTGTACTGAATCCTGATTTAATGCACCTATTATCAATATTATGTAAAACAAGTGTTGATTAATTCACATGATTACATAATGATGCTTCTTCAGTGGCCTGTAGCGTGATGCTAGCTCAAACATGTTGATACCTCTTCTATTAATAGCATAAATTTAAAGCTGCGGTCTGAAGCTGTCATAGTACCTGTGGAGATGATGTACTGTAGCTCGACCACAGAGCGAATCGCCTGCGTGTCTTATTAAAAAACCCCAAACCGAGCTTGGGTTTCATCAGCCATAACCGCAGTCCTTTCAGTGTTTATTTCCTACTCTTTAATAAGCAGTTTCATCTGTCAAATGCCTGTTCCTTTCGCTTGGGGGAATAATTGAAGTCCTCGTCGCCACAAACGCATTCACACGCTTCAGTCGCAGAACAATAGCTAACATTGACGTCGTGGCCGAGAAGCCCTTCGCTCGCTTACTAGCTTCACGAGGCCAAAAGTGAGATGTAAACAGTGTTCGGTCATTCAATCTTCTACATTAGAACAGCGCTTTTGACAAGGAGCCCTGCATGTAGTCACAATGCGGCTCAGTTCCCCGGCTCCCCGGCGACACATTATCTAGCGGGCCACGTTTCAGCGCAGCAGCCGTCGCTCTGATGACCTCGCTTTAACAGCAAACCACCAGATCAAACCACAAATCAGACTGAAATGACGATGGCTGTTGATTAGTATGACTGGCTAAAATCTGACTTTTGCATTATCTAAATGAGGAATGTTAGCAGAATCCGTCAAAAAGGAAACAAAGCCAATGAGCTTGACCTCTTGACCTCTAGAGTCAAGTCTATGGTTTGGGACAGTGTTATTTTAGCACTATTTATATACTGTTATAGCTTTTATTAATATTTTAAACTAGCTTTTATTTTTATATTTTTAGTCAGTCAGAGTAAATGTTCTTTTGGCATTTTTAGTAGTTTTTAAAAAAAATGTATTACCGTTTAGTATATTGTTTAAAAATGTAATATTAAAATATTATTATTAAAATGTTTAATATTTAAATGAATAATTTACTTTTATATCATTTTTAGTTTTTTTTTTTTTTTTTTTCAATTAACATTTTTGTTGTTGTTTTTATAGTTGTTAACATTGGTTGGGATTTTTGTCATTTTAATGTAATTTAAAAAAATAAAATACAATAATATTTTATATTTTTATTTCAGTTTTATTTCAATTAACATTTTTTGTTTTTAAGTTAATTATAAAAAACATTGGTTGGGATTGAGCTTTAAATTTGTCATTTTAAGTCGATTTTAAAAATAAAATACAATGAATAAAATGCAGGAATTTTATTTTCATGATGTTTGGTTCCAATTAATACTTGTTGAATGATTGCAATTCTATAGTTACAGAAGGACCAATTATACTTCATAGTTCAGGAATTAGAATCATAACCAGAATTGTTAAATTCCTTATTATTCCCGTTCCTGCGCTAGAGTTATGCTGTTGTTTGGTTGCCATGTCTCTTGACTTTACTGACCTTGTCATCTTTGCCTGAACAAAGCTGCTGGTGCCAGGAAATCTGGGAACGTGTTCTTGTAATTTGGCCTTGAGAAACTATTCTTTTTTTTTATAAACAAAGTATATTATCAGCAGAATTAAAGGGAAAGTTGAAAATTGAAAAATGAACAAGAATTGAAGAATGTCTGGAATGCTGAAAATTCAGCATTACATCAAATAAATAAATTACAATTTAATATATACTTTCAAAGTTATAAAAAAAATGTTTTTACTGTATTTACTGTATGATCAAATGTAAGCAGCCTTAGTAAGCACAGAATACTTATTACAAAAACATTTTAAAAATCTTATTGACTGTTTAAAAATCTTATTGAGTGTATATAAAATAATAAAAATGTAGATATTTACTATTTAATCTTTTTTTTTTTTTTTTTTTTAGTATCACAATAGCAATTAATTGTTGCAATTTTTCATAATCTCTTTTGCTGCCGCATTGCAGTAGGGAAAAGAATAAAAAAAAGTGAGAGAGAAGCTAATGCTGCAATTTCACAAAACTGTCCACAAGCAGGTAATTTCATCAAGTATGAAACGCGAGCCCCAACCGGAGAAAACCAGCGATGACAGACGCTATATCTAAGGTTCTTTTGTGGGACAGTTTTCTTCAATAAGCTTGCAAATTGCTCTGATCTTAAACACAAAGCGCTCTCTCACTTGAGCAGCGATGGAGCAAACCTGCTGCAGGAGAGGAGAGGAGAGGTGAGGAGAGTCCGAGTCGACTTCAAAGAGCAGACGTGACAGCAGGCACAGGGAGCCAGCCTGGGAGCAGATCCTGAATCCTGAAATCACACTCTTAAAAATAAAGCTGCTTAAAAGGTTCTTCACAGCGATGCCATAGAAGAACCATTTTTGGTTCCACAAAGAACCATTCAGTCAAAGGATCTTTAAAGAACCATCTCTTTCTTACCTTTTTATAATCTGAAGAACCTTTTTTTGCCACAAAGAACCTTTTGTGAAACAGAAAGGTTCTTCAGATGTTAAAGGTTCTTTATGGAACCATTTAGACAATGAAGGTTCTTCTATGGCATCGTGAAGCACCTTTATTTTGAAGAGTGTACACTGAAAAAAAAAACTGCTGTACAACTTTCACTCAGAAATTGCTAGTAAATTTCACACATAACTGCAACTAAATGGCAAGCAACACATCGCAGGAAACAACTGTGAAATAGTATTTTCTCGTACTCCAATAATATTTATTTACAACTTTGGAAAGTAATTTTTTACAGTGTAGCACACACAAACATTTAAAGAAATTGTAAAATACTAAAATTTATTGTTACGTTATTTGCTCACTGATGGATGCTCTGCAGTGAATGGGTGCCGTCAGTATGAGAGTCCAAACAACTGATAAAAACATCACAGTAATCCAATCCAGTCCAGTCCATCAGTTAACATCTTGTGAAGAGAAAAGCTTCTCTAATGTCTTCACAAGACATTAACTGATGGACTGGAGTGGTGTGGATTACTTGTGGATGATTGTGATGTTTTTATCAGCTGTTTGGACTCTCATTCTGACGGCACCCATTCACTGCAGAGCATCCAATGGTGAGCAAGTGATGTAATGCTACATTTCTCCAAATCTGTTCTGATGAAGAAACAAACTCATCCACATCTTGGATGGCCTGAGGGTGAGTACATTTTCAGCAAATTATCATTTCTCGGTGAACTATTCCTTTAAAATAGTCATCATTTTCTCACCCTCATGCCTTTCCAAACTCATATTGCTTCTATTTTTTGTGAGAAACACAAAATGAAAGACACACGGTTGAGTAAATGATGAATTTTCACTTTTTGGTTCAACTCCTTCCTTCTTCCTTTCTTCTGTGAACATTTTCATATAAACACTCACCGCTAACACGTTTCTATAGACACCCAGTCAACTGGGTCTGTAGTTTAAAAAAACCCTGCCTCATTACTTTGCTAAAATGTTATGACAAAAGAAACGTGAAACTCGGTTTGTATATAATCAGGCCTAAATGACCCTGAGTAAGTGATATTTTTAATAGTCTCATGCGCATTTTATGGCTGTATCACATTCAAAGTGGTTTGGCAAATAATATAATTGTATGCATAGTACATAATAATCTGACGTGTGGAAACAGAGGAGCGGCGTTTGAAAAACAGCTCGGTAGCAACAGATATAACACAAATACACTCGCTGACTGAATGCTGAAAGACTTGTGTTGTTCCTTGGTGACTAATGGCGAGTTTTTGTGTTGTTCAAAACAGCGAAGAGCTGATTGGTCAGAGCAGGTTTGCGAGTCCTGACCGCAACCTTGTCATCTCGTGGATGAAATGTACATAAGTCATCTAGAAAACATTATTTTGTTGCATGATGAGCCTTAACCTTGTGTTTTTTGGATCTTATTTTCCATTGTGTATATGTGTACTATCCATTAGTAAAGTACAGAAGAGTCAATGACAAGCTATTCCTAACATGCTTTTTGGAGAAGTGTGAAAAATAACAAAATAATGACTAATATATTTGTATGACAAGACAACCCATGCTTAAATCGGCCCGCAGTTCTTCTACTAGCTCAAATCTGCCTTGTTCACGCTTCGTTGGACTAATTGGTTTTTATCTCTCAAAAACAAAGCTGGACCTTATCGAACCCGGTCCCAGGCGCTGTGGCAGAATATTACCATATCTGCCTGTGTTTGCTTTGCTTTTATCCAGTATATTTTGCAACAAACCCGAGCCCTCTTCATTCTCATAAAAGCGACTGAAAAGGCTCTTTGTCTGGGCCTTTGAACACCTGGAGGGAGTTATCTTAGGATGACTGGTCCATGGTCAGTCCGTATCGAGCTCATGGCCGGAAGCCACTGCGCTCACCCGCTTACGAGACGCTGGCCTTCAGTTAGCAGCACTAATATCCCATCAGCTCAGTGAACGCCACTGGAGAGATTCCACTGTCAGGAAATTAAAACGGAGAATTAATGCCTTATTTAAATAGTTCATTTGATTTCTCTTAATACAAATTATTAATAGATTACCTTATTTTTTTGTTAATATCTGTGGACTAGCAAATTACCTAGTTATTTACATTTATTAATACATTTGTACTTATTTTATTCATATTTGTGGAAAAAGTAATGAACTAGCCATTTGCATTAATTAATTAACTTTTACATATTAATTTGGGGGTAAATTAATGGACTATATATTTACATTTATTTTTTATTCATATTTGTGGGTAGATTAATGAACTAGATATTTACATTTCTAAATCATTTCCACAATTTGTTATTTACATTTTTTGGCAAGTTAATCAAATAGGTATTTAAATTTATTAAATAATTACTTATTTTCTATTCATATTTGTGGACAAGTTAATGAATTAGATATTTACATTTAATACATTTTATATATATTTGTGGGCAAGTTAATGAACTAGATATATACATTCATTAATTTTGACATATTTGTATTCATATTTGTAGGCAAGTTAAATAAACATTTGATTTAGTAATTAATTTTCACTTCTTTTTATTCAAATCTGTAATGAACTAGAAATGTACATATATGTTCTTGTTCATGCAAAACTCTCCACCTCAGTGCTAGTGTGTTCTGGGTGGTTGCCAGAGTGTTTCTATGTGGTTACTAGGGTGTCATGGATGGTTGCTAAGCGGTTGCTTACTGGCCCAAGTCAAAAGGCCCCATTCCTAGTCTCTATCATGTTTTTGGACCCTTATGGCCTGGATCCTTCGTCCAATGTTTTGCCCGTTTTATCAGTCACCAAGCGAACGAATGATAAAACCAACAGCTTATGTAAATCCAACGGCTTTTAAAAAGTAATAGCAAACCTCTCAAGCCTCACAGTTAGAGGTACCATTCATGTCCATGGCGTGAAATGGGCTCTAACTTAATGCTTTGGGTTAGGGCTTTGTTCAAATAACTCACATGCAAGAGTATTTAATGCGTACAGAAAATAAATGTTAATAGAGTGTTAAATCATATTGTTGCATAATTTACTTCTTTGCTTTAAAAGTATGAAACCTTGTTTCCACCGCTGAATAAAAATCTCGCAATTCTGACTTTCTTCTCAGATTTGTGAAAGGGAAAAAAGTGACGTGATATAAACTCGCAATTGAGAGTTACAAAGTCAGATTTGCGAGATATACACTTATTTTCTCAGAATTGTGAGATTACTTTTCAGAATGGGACTTGCAATTCCGAGTTTATATCTCACAATTCTGAGAAAATAAGTCAGAATTACATGATATAAACGCGCAACTGCAAGAATAAAGAGAGAACAATTCGGAAACAAGCCTCCATAGAAAACCTCTTTATGTTAAATGATATAAAACTTGAGCTGGAGCACCTGTTCTCTGTAGCTAAATCTCTATGTTCTCGTGTCGCTTTGGTTCATCAGTGCTGAAGCGTTTCTATTGAGATGTGTTTTGGGAAGTGTCTACAGAGTCATGTGCTTTCTTTGAGGATGCAGTCATTGCAATTAGCCGGGTAATGCTGCTAAACGGTGCTGAAGCCCGGAGAGGGGAAGAGACTTGACCTTCATTTAAAAGGTGTGGAACGCCAATTAACCGGAGCACCCAAGCTTGGAGGACGAGGGCGCCTGCCTCCGCTTTCCCACGATTATCAGCTGTTCTTGAAATGCGAAAGATCATTTGTGTACGAAGAAAATTTGCACTACTTTCTGTCCGTGCGATTAGCAACTCGGATGTCTCGGTTTGTGCGTGTTTCAGGTTTTTTAGTGCATATTTTTCCAATGCGACTTTCCCTTCCCAGTGCGTTCCTTCCCATACGCCCAATTTCTCTGAGCCTTGCCCTCATTAGGAAGTGTTTAGAAACCTGCTGAAGTGAGAAATGGGCCCGCGAGAGCTCGTTGTCCTAATTAAACTTTGACAAGAAGAGTGACAAGAAGCAATGGAGGGGAAACAATGGCAACAGTGTCCGAGTATGAGCCCGAAGCTGGGAAAGTCTTTGTCCCGCCGAACAAAAGCATTTGTTTGCACGTATTCAACTCCACTCAACTTCACCAGGCCCAGGTGCAAAAACCAACTTCGTGATGAACATCAGAACGCATCACACCTTGGCCCATCTGATGCCCGGCCCGCCGTCGCTTCAAATCCATCGCTCCACCAGAAGATCAAAGCCATGTAAATATTGCCGGACAATTAATCCACACTCATTACCTCCGGTGCCTGACATAAAGACACAGCCAATCGTGTTGGGTTTCAGAGGCGAGCGGGTGGAACGAGGCTTTTGAAGAGTCTAAAACATTCCCGAACTGCAGCCTTTTTCCACGTTTCATCTCCTAAAACTTCATGATGGAAACTCATATCTGGAAAACAGCATGTTTTGTGTTTGAGAGACTGATTCACTGGCAGGTGGGACGGAGACTGTGTTTGTCATGGTAGGCGGAGTGCACACTTGCCCAAAGGGGGAGGACCTTTAAAAGTTCTTATAAAGTGTGCTGGATGGAGTGAACGGTGATCTGTGATCTTCATCTTTCACTGCGACCGCGCTGCAATGGCACAGAACGGGACTATAGAGAACGGGCTCGCGTCCCCTCCGCCTCTGCCTCAACCTGTGAAAATCCCTGAGATTAAACACACTAAGGTAAGAGCTTGTCTTCAGCTTTAAAATGCAAACAAATACTAGAGCGAGTGGAGTTTTAGTCTGATTAGTCCTTTAGTCTTTTTCAATGACATTTATAAGAAACTTTAGGCTGTTACTATTCAAAATAAAGCATTTTAGAGCCTGATGTCATTTAAGTTTTTATAGGCCTAGTTCTTTAGAAAAGCTGTACTGGTGTGTTAAAGAGCCCAAACAAAACTAATGCACTGATTTAAGGAACATATTCTGAGAAATGTACATTATCTTTAAGAAGTGATTTTGTTTTATAAGAGTTCAAATGGTTAAAGGGTTTTTAAATGAGGGATACATACACAATATTTACATTTATTATTCAATTTTACATTCATATTTGTGGACATGTTAAGGACGGAGCTAGTTATTTACATTTATTATTTAATTTTTAGCCTAATTTTTATTTGTATTTGTGGGCAAGTTAATGAACTAGATATTTACATTTATTAATAATTTTACATTAGTTTTATTCATATTTGTGGGCAAGCTAAAGAACACATTTATATTTATTATTTTTTATTTATACATGTAGACAAGTTAATGAACTAGATAAGTCTTAACTGTAATGGGAAACCAGTTTCACTGTAGTTTTAACTGTATTTGTTGCAGATTTTTATCAATAATGAATGGCACACGTCAATCAAAGGAAAAAAGTTTCCTACGATCAACCCCGCAACAGGTGTCAAAATCTGCGAAGTCGAGGAGGCGGATAAAGTAAGATGAATTTGTCTCATCAGATGTCTAATTAAAAATGAGGATTCATGTACAGTGAATTGGGATACATGTATATCTGCCATGCATTTACAAATTGTAATTTTTCATTTAGGCCTATAAATTAAAATAGATTATAAATTAGATTGCATTGTTGAACTTAATATGCATATGGGACTGATTTAAGGGTTTGTCTTATTATTTATGTAATTGCAATTATTTTATATAGCTACTTGCGATTTGGAAACTGATAGAAGAAGAAATTTAATTAGTTTAATTAGACTGCACTTTTGTCAGTTAAACTATGAACATGCATATGAGACTGATTTGAGAGTTTGTACATTTATTTTGTGTTTATTAATTACAGTTATTTTATTATTTTGGCTGATATACAATTAATTGTGTTGCTATAAGCAGTTAATAGCCTACATATAGAGTACAAGAATTATAAACATGGTTAATTAACTGTGCAAAGATTTGGCATCTGATACAAGATTTAATCAGGTAACATACTTTGCCATTAGTCGTCTGCAATTTCACTTTCGCTTCACCTGTGATGTGTGATGTGGTTTTGGTGAGTGTGGTCTAAAGCGTTGGTGTGATTGTCCAGGCTGATGTGGATGAGGCGGTGAGAGCTGCCAGAGCGGCCGGCCAGAGAGGCTCGGAGTGGCGGCGGATGGACGCGTCGAGCCGCGGCCGGTTACTGCACAGACTCGCGGATCTGCTGGAGCGAGAGCGCGCTGTGCTCGCGGTGAGTCTGCCTTCAGCGATTAATTAGATCGACGCGGCAGCGATTTCTACGCCAAAAATTCGCGTCGCTACTCATTTGCGTTTAAAGTTTCGTTGTATCCGCCTTATTTTTTAACGCGCGGCCATTTTTAACTTGAAGGCTTCCGGTAACATTCGCTAGTTATTTACCTGTACAAAAACAGTTCGTGTTGAACTCGCAAACTGATATTTGTTAACATAGTATTTTAATTCATTATCATATTAAAGGACACACTGGTTTATAGCGCAAATAGTTTTAATTTTAGCTTTTTTTATTATTCTAGTTATATACCTACACAAATCGGAAATTACGTCAACGCTATGTTAGTAGGCTATGCCCTTTTAATGCTTCTTACCTTTTCTGTTTTGACTGTTTTCCAAGTTGCTGTTATATAGTCTACAAAGAAATAACATTTTACTGGTTTGTAACTTATATGGCTAAGCAGACCGCTGACTCGATAATACGCTCAACATAGCGTCAGAGGGTTTCTGTTCTCCATCTCCGGTATAGGCTACATTTGAACGTATGTCTTAATTTACTGCGTCATTTCCTTCGAATCACCACATCATGACTTAAAAACAACAACGTTAATATCCAGATGACCATTGTTCCAAGAATAACTTATCATTCCGGTTGAAGCATAAGTATTAAACTCAACGCAACAATATAATCCCGATACAACAGGAATAAAGTCATGAATACAAGTCATCTCTTGTTTAATATGTATTTCCCAGAGCATATTATACAACTAAAGTCTCTTCTATAGTTTTTGATACAACGTTCATTTACGCCATAATTCCGCCAGCAATAAATTAAGAATAATAGCCTAATAATAATAATGAAAAAATCACGTGGAGAGTCATAATGCACAGCCAGCACCAAACGGATAGAACGGCAAAACTCAAAACTGAATTATAAGTGTCACCATTTCGAATTAAACAAACTATTATTTGTAATGCCGCGAAGCTGATGCAAAAAGTTAGTTTGAAAGTATGTTTGCGCTTTTTAGAGTAAAGCACCTGCAGTTTAAGCATTTTCGTAGTATCTAATTAGTATAAAAATAAATAAAAAGACTTTGATTCTCAAACTTATTCTTTTTAAGTACAGACGCTGTTGTCACCGGAAAAACATTTACCCTGCAAGCGCCAATCCGGAAGCCAAAAACACCGAAGTGTGTTGAAAAGGCCAATTAATCGGAAGTCTTGCACACTCAAAGAAAATGGCGAACTTCTGCGTTGCAAGCAACATAAAGTGGGATACAACTTTTGCTGTATTTTCAATCCAGAATTCATTACCTTCAAGGCAAATTTGTGTTTTCTGTGTGCAGTTGGTGCATATTAGCATGTGTGTTAACGTGAACATTGAAAAACATTTGATGTACAACTAAAATGTATGTACAACTAGCATACCTTCAAACACCAAATTAGGATACACATTCTTGTTTATATACAAAACAAATAATCATAAGCTGTTTTAAACAATACAAGTATAACAAAGTGTCTTTATATCAGGATTTAGCTATACAGCTGGTCATGTCAACAACCCATATTTAAAAATGGCTTTGGATCCCTTCAAATCTCTGTTAAATTTAAGAGTCTTCCTGTAAACACTTCAGTCGGAACATATGAACCAATTGAGCTCAATCAGAATTAAACTTCTCTCCAATTGAAAGTGTTGCAGATCGTAAAATTAGCACATTGAATTGTACACAAAACAGTCGCATGAAACCGCACACTTGCTGCTGCATTATAATGGCTGTGGTCTGTTTTTAGTCACTACACACACTCGCAGTGTCGATAAGCTGTCACGCCTGTCTGAATGCATTCGTCAAACACTACTGCAGGTGTGAGCGTTAACACGGTGTTCTGATTTTGAAGTCTTGTCAATTAAAACATCAAAAACACAATCATATTTTAGGATTTAGAAAGTTGCTTATTTTAGTTGCTTTTGAGAAAGCAACTTGTTTGTTTTCATGTATTTTTTGAGTTGTAAGCAAGTTTTCTAGTAAACATCTGGGACTCTATCTATCTATCTATCTATCATCTATCTATCTATCTATCTATCTATCTATCTATCTATCTATCATCTATCTATCTATCTATCTATCTATCTATCTATCTATCTATCTATCTATCTATCAAAAAGTGTCGTTTTCTTTAGTCACGTTGTTTGTTTCTCGGTACAGTATCACAATGCTTCGGTTTTACATTATTAAAGCCTTGCTTGAGTTGGTTTTCATCCTGTTCTACTGCCAGATCATATTAGTTACCGCATTTGTGAATGAAATTTTACAGATGTGAGTGAAGTAATGTTTTTAGATTGCATGTGATTGCTAATTGCAAACATGTCCTGTGATTCTGGAGTATAATTTCAATAACTCAGAGCACTGCGTAGGGAAATAAAGAACAGATTTGGAGATAGAGAGGTTAAAGTGATCTCTGTCTTATACTGCACTGCGTTGTTGTTATTAAGCCATCTACGGTGCCTTTTACAGTTGTGCACTGAATAAAAGGGATGGATCAAATGTAATACATGCGTATTTCACAATTACACTCATGCAGTTTTGGATGTTTCCCACGCAAATAGATTCAAGTACAGAAATGCAAAACACACCCAGCAATCTAGTATGATTAATTTTGGGAGGCTGTCAGTAGCTTGAGATGTCAAATTGATCATGCTTTAGAACTATAATCGTATTTTAACTAATCTTGAACATAATATTGTTTTGTGCACAGTAATCAAACCATTCCAGCGCTGATGGGCAGCGTCCCACATTACAGCTCTCATGAGTGTAAACTCTGCCAAAGCCTTCAGCCGCTCTCTTACCCACATACTTTTTTCCCCCTCACGTTGACATTGTTTTTATTGTTGGGGGGCAGCAGAATTTATTATTTGCGTTATTGTTTAATTTCTGGCCCTACTAACTCCCCATGCGCATTAAAATCTTGGCATCCTCTGACGTGCATAAAAAAGTTGTTTTGTATCAGCTCTCGAAATGAGCATGCTTTTCGAAAATGCCCAATAAAAATGCCTATTTAAAACAGATTGCTAATAAAATCATAACTTTATACTTTTATGCTCTCAGAATGGGTTTGCAGTAGTTGAATCGAATGCTTTCTTGTTTCTAGACTCTAGAATCAATGGACACTGGCAAACCCTTCCTGCATGCGTTCTTTGTCGATCTGGATGGCAGCATTAAGACCCTGAGATATTACGCCGGCTGGACAGACAAGATTCATGGGAAAACCATGCCGGTCGGTGAGTATCGAAGCCAGTTGAATGGATCAATTTTTCACTTGTGTTTTCAGTCAAATCAGCTGATTCATTTAGAGCTGCGATTGAACATGTGAACCAGAGCTCAGCGATTCTCAATTTAAATATTAGCTTCTTTTCAAATAATGAAAGTGAAATTGAATTAAATTGGTGATGCACCACAGGATGTAAAATTGGAATTTTATTTTGAAAACTGGGGTAAAGTGGAGAATTCTGGGAAATTAAGTGGTTTTGCGCTTGTAAATGTAATTAAATATTACAGAATATGTCTAAATGAAATACAATTTTCTGGCATTTAAAAAATCCAGTGTTTTTGGAAATGCGAAGTTTGCGTGTTTATGCATAATTAATAATGACCTGAAGCGAATTATTTAAAAAAAAAAAAAATTATTTAAAAAACAAAAGTTTAAGTTCGGTGAGATTTTTATAATATTTTTATCATTTAAAATACATGCTTTCTATTGCTGTATATTGTAAAATGTAATTTATTCCTGCGATGCAAAGCTGAATCATCATTCAGCATCATTATTCCAGTCTTCATCTCTGATTTGCTGCTCAAGAAATATTTATTATTATTATTATTATTATTAATGTTATAATGTTTTTGTGGAAACTGAGATGCATTTTAAAGGATTCTTTGATGAACAGAAGGTTCAAAAGAACAAACATTAATTTGAGCATTTACATCTTACTGACCACAAACTTTTGAATGATATTGTATGAATTAATTCAAATTTTAATTATACGTACTTAAAAGTGAACTGCTTATTTTTTTCATTTGTAAAACACTATTTTAAATTTAAGTTTAATATGGATTGACAACTGTGCATAAGTATTTTGTTTGCTTTGGACTGGAAACCTGGAAACAGTCATTATTAGGGCCCAAGCCCTTAGGATTAGTTAGGGCCCAAGCCACTAAGGCGAAGGGCTCTATTGATCCCCTAAGGATTATTATTATTATTTTTATTTTTTATTTTTTCCAACTATCTGAGGCTTTATGGGGGCCTTAACGTGCTCAAAAACTCTTGAAAATTGGCACACACGTTGGAATCTGTGGTCATTAGGACGCTGCAGAGGCTGGAACCCAGGTGTGGCACAGGGGCTCTACGGCGCCCCCTAGAACACAGTCAGAAAACTTGCTGCATAGGTCGTACAAACTTGCACGTATACACATGAAACACAGTACACATATAGATCTCACTGAGCTGAACAACTTTCGTATTGCATGTCATAGGCTCCGCCCAACAGGAAGTGAGCTATTCAGGGCTGTGTGAATGCTCATGCTCTGTAATTTGCGATACTCGTTTATGAAATTGCTATCTTCACTTTTAAATTTGAATGTAACAGTTCTGTTTCCTGCATGCAAACGTATTTGGAATTTCCCATTTAAAAGTCAATCTCAATTCAGCTCTGCTGTGAATGTAATAAACACATCCAAGCCAGCCAGTGTTTCCCAAAAGTCCTCTTCCTCTTCATACGAGAGATGAGTTAATGAGCATGAAAGGGTTGATGGGTTCCCTTCAGACCTGGGTGGTATATCATCCCCCTCTCTAATTCTTCCTTTTCCCCCAGCATTCCTGCCACTCCAGGATACTCAATAGACAAAACATGCTTCCCTCCTTTCCCCCGATTAGATTCAAATAAAGCGTTAAAAGACGAAAGCCCTGGCACACAAAGGAAAAGGAAGAGGCTCTGATCCTAATCGCTGAGGTGCGACCGCTGGTGCCGCAGATGAGTCGGAGTTCAGGGAATCAGCGGCCAGATAGAATATCTCGCTCTCTTGAGGGCTGGAAAACGGTGCGTGACTGAAGCCGCTTTGAATTTCCCCATTGATAACGGCTGCCAATTAGCATACGTCAACCGCCTACTGTCCAACTCAAGTGTTTATTTGGAAAAATGTGTCGTTTACGGTTCATCGCATTGGGTGGATTAACCCGGATTGTCGACGCGCCAATTATAAAACCAATCTGGCCAATTTGACATTTCCACCCGCAGCCAGAGGTGGATCGCTGCATGGATGTTGCATTGGATCCTGACCAGATAAAGCTGTCTTTTCCATGCATATATGACATTTGGTCGAGTTAAGCTTGTAAAGCCTGACATATGAAATAATAGTTCAAAAAATTTAAATTTTTGAAATGGAAAAGTTTATTGAACATTTAGACAAAATCCCCTCCCAAAAAATGTTGCATGTGTTTTTTGTTTGTTTTTTTTTTTTTTTTTTTTGTTATGCATCATATATCAAGCTTTTATGGCTCATACAGTATGATATAGTGAGAATATATAAATAAAATAAAAACTCTTTTAAACTGAGCATAAACATGCAATTTGTTGCAGGTGTTGATATTTATATGGTCAAAAAGTAAGATGTAACGCTTGTAATATAAATCAATGACATTATCAATAACAATAATTGTTATCAATAACAGTATAACAAAATACTTAACTAAAATGCATATAAATTTCAATATATTTCCCAATAATATGTCTTAGTAAGATGATATTTAAATGCTTAGTTTTATGATCAAAGCTCTGTGGTTTCAAAATATATAATTGCAATGCAATACAATGATGATTGAGAGATGAAAAAATAAATGTTCCTTAGAAGCCTCATTATCGTATTTGATATTCACATTTAAAAAAAAATCGCTTCAGTCCAATAAATGTTCTTCTTAAAATATCAGTACTTATATAATAGTTATTCTTATGTTTACTGTATAAAGATTATTAAAGATTTCACAGCAAAAAGAATGAAACATGAGCTGAAGTTTTTAGTTACACTAAAAATATAATTGTTTTACTTGCTAAATCAGTCAGATGACGGAAGGCATGGAGTAGATTGTGTGCAACAGGTTTTTCAGCAAAGTTTTGATCATGTTGATGATTTAGAGGCCTTAGAAATTTGCATATAAAATGTGACCCTGAACCACAAAACCAGTCTTAAGTCGCTGAGGTATATTTGTAGCAATAGCCAAAAATACATTGTATGCGTCAAAATGATTGATTTTTCTTTTATGCCAAAAATCATTAGGATATTAAGTAAAGATCATGTTCCATGAAGATATTTTGTAAATTTCTTACCGTAAATGTATCAAAACTTCATTTTTGATTAGTAATATGCATTGCTAAGAACTTCATTTGGACAACTTTAAAGGTGATTTTCGCAATATTTTTTTGCACCCTCAGATTCCAGATTTCCAAATAGTTGTATCTCGGCCAAATATTGTTCTATTCTAACAAACCATACATCAATGGAAAGCTTATTTATTCAGCTTTCAGATGATGTATAAATCTCAATTTCGAAAAAATTGACACTTAAGACTGGTTTTGTCGTCCAGGGTCACAAATATGATACAGTAGGTTTCATAGGGTTCAAGCTAATTCAGTTCTTTGATTGGATTTCATTTCAGAGCTGTGGCTCCACATAAATGCATATTAAACCTCAGATATATTCTATTTTCTTGGTTCTCAACATGTCAGATTGCAGTATTTTTTATTTTTTTATTTTCTGCTGGAAACTTGCCGCGACGTTAGAATTCGGAGGGCGAGGCTTTGTACAGTTTTGCTGAAATAAAGCCCTTCTAGATGCCATGTAAATTTAACCTTTGATAAGCAGCGCTGTTGGATCAGTTAGAAAGGGCCGTTGGCTGATCCCAGCCAGAGATGAGCATTGTGTGAGGGAGTCGTCAAGTCTGTAATCACCCCGACACACTGCGGCGTGGGGAAACACGAGAAGGTCAGGGCTCGGAGAGGCCGGCTGCGCTAGATTAACAGGCGTGGCTCCCACGTATCCCTGCACACTTATATGAAATGTCACACATGGACGTTTGTTGTTGGGCTGTAGTTTTAATTGGATGACTTTCAGTGCGTCTTATGAAGGTCACAGCACCTAGCTAGTTGCCTTCCTGCCTGTTGTTTACATAGGCATCATCCTGACTAAACTGCAACCACATATATGACCCGTACAAATTTCTGTGAAATTTAGCTTTAATATTTTGCTAAGATAATTCTGTAATTCTCTTTAGGTATCACGATATACTAAAAAGTCCAAATTTAAATGCATAAATACTAAAATATATTACATACATACATACATTTATATATGAAGTTAAATCTAATTAAAATATATACAAAAGTTAAATCTAATACAAATAAAAATTTACAATTTTGTGTGTGCTATATATTTTTGTTTACTTTAAATTAATTTAAATTCAAATTCTATCACCTATTTGACATTTTGTCTTTTTTTCACTGAGATCATCAAATGCATTCCGGGATTGCTGTTCAAAAGTTTGGGGTCAGTTCATTAAATTTTTTTATTCAGCAAGGACCTATTAAATGAATCAAAAGCGACAGTAAAAACGTAATATTACAAAAGATTCTATTTCAAATAAATGCTGTTCATTTGATGTTTATATTCATGAAAGAATCCTCAAAAATCCTTAAAAATATCAGTGTCCACAAAAATATGAAACGGCACAACTAATAATCATAAATGTTTCTTGAGCAAAAAATCAGCATATTAGAGTGATTTCTGAAGGATCGTGTGACACTGAAGACTGGAGTAATGATGCTGAAAATTCAGCTTTGATCACAGAAATAACTTATATTTTACAGTGTATTACAACAGAAAACAGTTATTTGAAATTATAAAAACATTTCACAATATTACTGTATTTTTGATTAAACAAATGCAGAAATTAATAGCACTCTCGTGCTGTTCCAAACCTTTATTTTCTTATTTTTTCTAATATCCACGCTTCAGTTCACAGAGAAAATAGTAGCAAAGAGGTTTGTGCTTGATGGCGAGTAAATAATGAAGTAAATGTTCATTTTCAGGTAGACTATGTTCAATAATCAGTCATACCAAGGCCACTCGAGTCTTTCACTGGATACACGTTGGAACAAGGAAGTGGTAAATTGGCCAATCTTTGTGGCATTTTCCAACGGAAAGGTTCAAGTGCGAAGAGATGTGATAAAACAGCATTGCTACCTTACATTACCCCGACTGGATATCTGACTCCTGGGAGAGAGAGCAAAGGGAGAAGGAGAGCGGTGAGGGTGAACAAAGGTGTGCATCCAAGCCAAGAGCAGATCAGCAGCGGGTTTGAACTGTTGCCCAGACTTCTCACACACCTCAGGCCTCTCTCGTTTCAATGTGTCTCCGGTGAAAGCAGAGGGAAAAAAGCAGCAGAACATATACACTCTTCCTGACCAGAGCTTTGTGTGGGCCATTGAAACCGTCGCTGTGTGTTTTTCCCAATGCTTTGTCTCTCATGTTTGGTTTTCGGTGGTCACATCCAAGAGCTTCCCAAGGAAACAATGATTGTATATCAAAGGGGAGCTTAGTGTGTTATAACGTTTAGTGCCTCTTGACTTCCTCATTGCTTTCTTTTTCTTCCTCCCAACAGATGAAAACTTTGTGTGTTTTACCAAACATGAGCCCGTCGGTGTTTGCGGAGCAATTATTCCGGTGAGTTTGTGGCTGTTTTTCATTCGCATTTCATTTGTGGAGCATTTAACGTCAATTCACAGAAGGCAGATCGTGAGTTTATGGCACATCCCAATTTGTAATTGGTATTTTTAATTCTTATTGCATTTTTATTTTTAATTATTGTTTAAAAAAAAAGCCCACATATAATCTTCAAGTCTTTGATGTCTTCACCTTTATTCAGAGACTATAAAAAGTGCTCAGTGAAAAAATTAAAAATTTTTAATATCAAGTGGCCGTATTTTTAATGATTAAAATTAATGTAATTTTTATTATCTAGTATCAGTGCAACTAACTATTTTCTGTACTTACGTGAAGCATTAGTAAAACGGATTCATTTTAATGAGTCGTTTAATTTAAGCAGTTTGTTTAAATGCACCGGTTCACTTAAATGATTAACTAAATCTTTATTTTTTTATTCCTGAATATGTATTGGTAAACAGTGATATTATAATATTTATTACAATCAGTTTATAAAATAATACACTTTTTTCTTTTTTTACTCAATAAATATAAGTTGGTAATTTATAATATATATATATATATATATATATATATATATATATATATATATATACATACATACATATATATATATAAAATATTATTATTGACATTTTTATTTTTTTATTTTTTAGAATTTAATATATTAAATATTTTTTTAACTATTAAATTGTTTTTTATTTGCATATACATTAAAATGTAATTTATTTCTGTGATGCAAAGCTGAATTTTCAGCATCATTACTCCAGTCTTCAGTGTCACATGATCCTTCAGAAATCATTATGCTGATTTGATGCTCAAGAAACATTTCTGTTATTATCAATTTGCACAAGTAAATAAAATTGTCTGTACATTTTGTTAGGAGCTTATACATCCGATTATAAGTAGCTTGTAGAATGGTAATGATAATCTGTGGAAGCAATATAGCATGAAATCGCTGTATTATCTGATTAAGCCTATTCTCAAATACTTGAGCACTTCATTTGTGAATTTGACAATATTGGCATTTAAACAGATAAAGTAAAAAAGAAACATATTTGGACACGGTTTAGATCATAAACACAATAGGATCCAGCGAGCGTTGAATCACACATACATGATGGCTTTGTTTATATACTGTAGCCGACGCCTGTCTAGAGTCTTTCAGATGCATGTAAGGAAACACCTTGGATAAAGAGACACACACACACAGACGGACACAAATACACCGCTCCCTCTCGCAGACAGCGCTATGTATTATGATCTCACGTGCCATTGAAGCTTATGAATGTTTATGAAAGCTCGCGACTCTCTGAAACCACGAGGCCTTGTTTGGTTTCCTTACTGTTCAGAGGCTGTTTTCTCTCTTGACGTCACTCTGGGGATCTTTTGTGAAGCTTTAAATCCGTACTAATTCCAATAACAGGAAAGCAGCGTGACCGTGAGCTATGAAACGAAAGTGTGATTCGACTCTCGTGTAATTGAATATCTCCCATACGCCCACCAAAGATCTCACATGCTACAAAACTGTACAGATACTCAGAGCTGGGCAGTAACTGATTACATGTAATCTGGATTACGTAATCTGATTCCAAAGATTAAGCACTTGTAATTAGATTACATAACATTTTTAAATACTTGTAATCAGACTACAGTTACTTTTTTACTGATTACATGATTACATATTATTCACGCAATAGCAATAAATTATTCTTAGTTATAGCATTTAACCATTTTCCATTTTAAGAAGTGTTTTCTCAACATTTCAGCATTGCATCATCTACTGATGAACACATTCATTTTTATTTGAATTATCAGTGGTTTATTTAACAAAGTATTACTATGTCTTTACGTACTACATCTTTAATAAAATGTACAATGACACCGTTAAGTGGTTGCTAAGCTGTTCTGAGCGGTTTCCAAGGCATTACTAGGTGGTTGCCAGGGAGATGGGATTGGTTGCTTGGTGGTTGCTAAGCAACACCCTAACAACCATTGTAGTAAATGAAAATAAAAATAAATCTGTTCGAATGCTGTTTAATACTCTCACCTTAATTGATGTGTTGCTATGGTGTTCTGAGTGGTTGCTAGGGTGTTGCCAGTCTTTCCTGAGTGGTATCTAGGGTGTTTTGAGTGGTTGCTAAGGTGTTTCTAGATGCTAGGCCACCACAGTGTTAAGGAGATGTGGATGTGGGTGGTTTAGGGCCCTATGATTTACATGATGTGGAAAACGTGGACGGAATCGCGGAATCCCATCATGAAAACGGAATTTACAGTATAACGCGAAATGTCACGGAATTTGTAAAATTTTGGATGGATACATCAAAAGTAGGTTAGTACACTTAAATCAAAACGCAATATAGACTAGTGTCTGTGAATAATAAGCCGCAAAAATACAATTTAAATATGAATCCTGCATGTTCTGCTTATCTCTATGTGAATGAATGGCGCAGACACACGGTTTCATTTACTATACAAATACTGAAGCGCACGTGATGCTCATGGTGATTTCAGCGTATGTCATCTCAATATATGAGTACATGAACACATGAACATAATCTCCAGAACTGCTCTGAGAGTCACTTCATCAGCATTTGACCTTTTCTTTTGAGAAAAACTATCATCATATCACACAGGCTACAAACAGAAACTTAAAGGGATAGTTCACCCAAAAATTTAAATTATGCCATCATTTACTCACCCTCAAGTAGTTCTCAACCTGCATGAATGTCTTTGTTCTGCTGGACACAAAGGAAGATATTCTGAAGAATGTGGGAAACAGAGCAGTTCTGGGGCACCATTGACTTCCATAGTATTTTATTTTCCTACTATGGAAGTCAATGGTGCCCCAAAACAGCCTGGTTACAAACTTTCTTCAAAATATCTTCCTTTGTGTTCGGCAGAACAAAGAAATTCATACAGGATGGGAACTACTTGAGGGTGAGTAAATGATGACAGAATTTAAATTTTTGGGTGAACTATCCCTTTAAAGGTCTTCACAGCAACCCGTCAAAGTAAAAGGTTGGTTTAACTTGAAGAAACCATGACAGAAATATTACTTAATGTAATTATAAAAATTTAATTTGAGAAAAAAATAAAACATTTCATAGGGCCTCAAAAAATTTGTTTTTGTTAAACTTTTAAGAAATTGCGGTTTAATATTGTAAGTTTCATGATTTCAATTAATTAGACATGCTTTTTGGTTTCTTTTAATCATTAAAACAGAGTCTAGAAAAATTTAAATGGGGAAAAAAAAAACAGAATCCAGAAGAATTAAAATGTAAAAAAAATTGGGATAAAATAGAACAGATTTCATAGGGCCCTAGTGGTGGTTGCTAGTGTGCTTCTAGACCGCCAAGATGCTAAAGAGATGTCAGTGGTTGCAGTGCCATTTGTAGGTGGTTGCTAGGGTGTTCAGGGTGGTTGCTAGGGCATTTCTAGGTGGTTGCTGTGGTGTTGCTGTGGTGTTGCTAAGGTTTTCAGAGTGGTTGCCAGGGTGTTCTGATTGGTTATGAATGTTTAACACCCTATTAACTACCCAACAACCTAGTGTAAAAAAAATAAAATAAAATAAATGTGTTCAAAACTGTTTTATTCTGTCACTCTTTTTGGAGTTACACCCTTGCAACCGCAAAGAAAACCCAAACATTGGGACAGTGAATTCTGCAATTTTGCACAATTTTTGCCAATACTCTTAAAGAATCTAGTTTAATGAATGCCATCCATCCATAATGCAGTCATCTTTGTTCTTCTGATAATAATAAACAAAGTTAACATAATTAAAGGGCCTGTTTGAAGATTCTGGGTGGATAACTCTTGACTATAAATGAAGTTACTGTCATCACCGATACACCATATTGTCTCAATTTTCATAAGTTACAAAAGCCTACAAATCATTTATCAAATCAGGCCATCCAAGAATCTTAGTTAATCAATGAAAATGACTTTTTATTGTCTTACGTTGCTTTGGAAACAAAGCACAAACTGTTGATAGACACTGGAGATTATATCATAAAGTCATTATTCATATTTGGGATTGGTTTGGTGGTAATTAGAGAAAGCAAAGCTGGCTTTTCAGCGCACATGAGTCATTCGGAGAGAAAAGTAAAAAAGCAATCCAGAAACACGTTTAATTGCCATGACAACATCTAAAAAGATGTAAAAATAACAACTCTCTACTGGTAAACAAATGATTTGTGTACATATTTATGTAACTAATTTAACAAAGAACAGCAATTGAATTGATTGTGTGTTTTTATTCAAAGACGGCTGAGGTAACTTCAACGTTCATGCCACACTTTATTCACAAGCCTTTTCTTCTTCTTTTAGCCTCCGTTTTTATAAAACTTGTGGCAGCTACTGCATAACAACCACTCAGAATACCTTAGCAACCACACAGGAACACTCACAGACCACAGCACTTCCAAACAAAAACAATACAGTTCAGAAGCAGTCAGACTGAAATCAAACTAGCACAGCTTTACTGATGTTTATAGACCTTATGTCAGAGAAACAAGTGCTTAGCCATTTCTGGAGTAGCTCTATAGCATCGCTGTTGAAGAGTCATTAGCTAATGAAGTGGATTTACTTAGAGTTAAAGGGACAGATCACCCAAAAAGGACAATTCTGTCATTAATTGCTCACCCTCATGTCATTCCAAACCCGTAAGACCTTCGTTCATCTTCGTAACACAAATTAATATATTTTTGATGAATTCTGAGAGCTCTCGGATCCTCGATAGACAGCAAGGATCCTTGCACGATCAAGGCTCAGAAACGTCACAAGGAGATCGTTGATATAATCCATGTGACATCAGTGGTTCAACCGTAATTTAACGAAGCTACGAGAATACTTTTTGTGTGCAAAGAAAACAAAAATATCAGAAGAACTATTAGTTGAGATGCTGATGCCGATCACTGTTGAGAGATGCACATTCACACACGCTTAATCTAATAATTCTGTCTAATAGCTTCATTATTAACTGCATTAGTCTGCTATCAATGGCTCAGTCCTCTGTTACTAGTTAATTAACAATGGATGCAAAGAAATGAATTCTACACACAAGAGAGTTTTAAGGACAAAAACCTGACAGATGTCTTGAAATACAACATCTGAACAATGTCGTGAGTAGCATGATTATTGTGGTAACCATGATTGTGTCTGGTCCACTGAAATTATGTAAGGAATAATTGATGACAGGCCGCTGAATTATTAGAAAATAATGCACACGACAAGAATGACCACCTCGGTTGTGTGCATTATTTTCCAGCAATCCAACAACCCGTTGTCAGCTATTTATTGCATAATCCGTTTAATTGTCCCATGTATTTGTAGTGGAACTTCCCTCTGCTGATGTTTATGTGGAAGATCGCGCCGGCTTTGGCCTGCGGGAACACGGTGGTCATTAAACCGGCTGAGCAGACTCCGCTGACGGCTCTTCACACCGGGGCGCTCATAAAGGAGGTGAGGGGGCAGCGGGGGCTCATTGCTTTGGTTTGGCAATCTCGTTTGTTGAGTTGAATTTATTAATATGGACATTGATGATTGATTGCATCAGCGCTGCCTTTCTTGCATCCCAGATTTTGTGGTTTGATTGTGCGTGTTGTACAAACTTTATAAGCCAGGGTTTCCCAGCCGGGGCTTCATGATTTATCTGCATGGGGATCGTGAGATTATGATGCCAAATTAAAGTTTGGCAGAGGCTTTTTGCAGCCCAGTGGATATAATAAAGTATTACATTGGTCTCTGAATACTTGATTCTGATTGGTCCATTGTAATACTAAGCAAATATTTTTGTATAGTTTGTTTATAGAAATCATTTGTCTTTTTATGAAATGAAATAAAGCAAGCAAGCAATAAATAAATAACAAAGCACATCTTTTATAAAATGTTTAACTTTTTATTAAAATAAATAAATAAATAAATAATGAATAAAAAATAAAATAAAGCAAAAACTTTTTATAATTTGTTACACTGGTCTTTGGAATAGTTGATTCTGATTGGTCCATAGTAACTTTTTTATGAAATAGAATAAAGCAAAAAATAAATTAATTAATAAAAAAATCTAATAATTTGTGTAATTTGTTACTTTTTATAAAATGAAATAGAATAATAAACTAAAGCAAATCTTTGTGTATAATTTGTTACTTTTATAAAAAATAAAAAAGCAAATAATTTTTTTATGAGTAAAAAAATAACAAAATAATATAAAATACAAATATTTTTATAATTTTTAACTTTTATAAAATACAATATATAACAAAATAAAATATTTATTTAAAAAGCATACAATATTGATGTCTCTCTTGGATTATTTGTGTTTCTTTGTATTGTCTTCATGTATAAGTCATTTTGGCTAAATGTACTAGTAATTTTTTAAAGGTTACAGTGAAAAAAATTCTTTAAAATCCCTTTTTAAAAAATAAAACAAAATGCATTAAAATAAAATAAAAAAACTACTCAAAATATTATGCTATTACAATACAACATTACGATACCTGACCTTATATGCAAAAATGAGTAATTAAATGAATTAAATATGTTTATTCAAACGTCTGAACATGAGTTGCAGTCTTAGAGTGGTAGAAACCCAGTTGGGAACCTGGCTGTAATACAAAATGACTCAGCTGCATTGTGGGTAATGAGTTGTTGCTCTGTCTCTGTTTATACAAAACGCTCAAATTATCATGTTTAATTCTTCAAAGAGAGCAGGACACATGAATTGCTGTAATGACAAGGACTAAACTGCAGCTGCAAGCCTTCAGTCAACTGCCACTTGCTTTCTATTCAAGCCGTATGTATCTAAAAAAGAGATGATTTATGTCTTCATCATCATGAATGAGATCAATGCGGTTTAAATCCTCAAAAGAAAAAACTCTTTGTGTACATCAGCAGTCTTGCAGTCTCTGTCCCCATGGGCAATTTTTGGACCTATTCATCTCCCATTTTATCCTCTTGCTTTAGAGGAAAGAATTAAGCTGTATCAAACAGTATTAGGCTAGTATGTTTTTATAAGTAATACAAATAAAGCCTGTTCTTTCCATCATGTCATACAGGCCGGTTTTCCACCTGGAGTCGTGAACATCGTACCTGGGTTTGGACCAACGGCTGGAGCGGCGATCGCCAGTCATATGAACATTGACAAAGTGGCATTTACAGGCTCCACAGAGGTGAGCAAAATCATGTTCCTCAAAGCCTGAAGAGACACAAATGAGTGTGAATGACACAAATGCAATCGTTGACATACAGTAAGATTTTATTTTCTGCCAAAAAATATACATTTTAAATAAATATGGTAAGCAGTGCAGCTTAGAGAAATATATTTTTTAAATTAAAAATATATTTTATTTAGACCTTGACATGCCAAAATGTACTTTAAATGGCATTAAAATACATTTACAGTCTGTCAATGTATTTTTAAAAATATATTCTGGATAATATAAGTATATTTATACACAATGTGATGCAAATATATTGCAAATTTGTGAATAAATTTGTAAATTATATATATATATATATATATATATATATAATGTCAAATGTGTCATATGTCAAAATGTTTAATTTAATGCAAATAAATTGTAAACGTAAATTTATATATAAAAAATATATGCATACATATATGAATTTGAAGTTTAATTCAGTGTATAAGTAATGTGTATAAACCTTTTTTCAGTTTATATCTTTGCATTTGTAGATATGGCCAAAATTGATCTGAAAATTTATTTAATGATTTATTTATTTCCATATGAGAAACTTAAATTCGTGTCACACGTCAACTACTGTTAAACCATTTTGTTCAGATATCAGTTCTGTAGGTTAAGATCCTCATTTTTCATGTGAGCTGAATCTGGGTGCTCTGAACTGTAATGTTTCAAAGCACTGTGCTGTTTTGGGCAAGTTTCCCGTCATTATCTACATAATAAACCAGCTGATATTCATAAGAGCAGCTTGTGGAGGTATCATTAGTGAGCGCTCTCGTTATTGTCCTGCGCTGTGTTTGTGTTCAGGTGGGCCAGCTGATCAAAGCGGCGGCGGCCAAGAGCAACCTGAAAAGAGTGACTCTGGAGCTGGGAGGGAAGAACCCCTGCATTGTGTTTGCTGACTCAGACCGTGAGTGATGTGGTTTTCCAGATCCCACCGCTCAAACAATAATGACCGCGCTGGGAGAAACAGGGAATGGGAACGATATGTGCAGCATCCTCCCAAATGAAGAGCTGCAGCTCTCTGTTTAAAAGAGGGGAGAGTATTTAGACACTTAAAAATGTCTGAATGTCATTGCATTAGAAAACAAAACCCAAGTGCATTCATTTTCATGCAAAGCAACACTCTTTAAGCAAACATTTGCAGGTTTATTAGGTGTACAATAACGTATTAGATAGCTCTCTGGAATATATGATGTTCTTTGATCCACTGTGGCATTGAGCTATAAAACTGAGCTATTAAATAAAACAATAAAATAAATAGAATTTTTCATCTAATGCAATGATATTCAGACATTTTTGACAGCCCAAAGAGTACAGCATGGTACAGCAATGCCAAGGTCCTACATCTGATTCCCAGGAAATGCATGAACTGATAAAATGCATGTTTTGAATGCAATGCAAGTTGCTTTGGATAAAAGCATCTGCCAAATACATAAATATAAATTATTTAATTACCCTGACAAGCTTGTGTGTGTGTGTGTGTGTGTGTGTGTGTGTGTGTGTGTGTGTGTGTGTGTGTGTGTTTTTGTGAAAAGTCAGGACATAGATTTGTATAATGACAAAGGTATGACATAGGTATTACAAGGTGAAGGTGACATCTCAGGACATTAACCAATGTCCCCACTTTTCAAAACGCTTATAAATCACACAGAGTGAGGTTTTTTTGGGGAAAGATGAAATGCACAGTCTCCTGTAAGGGGTAGGTTTAGGTGTAGGGCAATAGCACATACAGTAAGTACACTATAAAAACCATGACGCCTATGGAATGTCCCCACTTTTCACAAAAACGAACATATGTGTGTGTGTGTGTGTGTGTGTGTGTGTGTGTGTGTGTGTGTGTGTGTGTGTGTGTGTGTGTGTGTGTGTGTGTGTGTGTGTGTGTGTGTGTGTGTGTGTCAGTACTGTGCAAAAGTCTTAGACTTTTCATCATAAATGTTTCTATAAGCATCTTGGAGATGTTGCCACAGTTCTTCTGGATTTATTCTGTATCAGTTTGTTCTGTTTCTTCATATCATTACAGACAGACTGGATGATGATCAGATCAGATCCTAATGGACTTTTGCACAGTACTGTATATATATATATATATATATATATATATACATATTTATACATATCAAATATGACACAGTAGGGTTTACAGGGTTAAGCAGCCAGAAACAGTACACATAAGAGTAATGTAGTAGAGTGTACTGTATTATTAAAGTTCATTCAAGTGCATTTGATTGTGGTTCGTGTTGTGTTTCTGAGGGGCTTTTTTTGGCTGGAGTTTATTCAGCCCCAGTGATGTTGCAATACTCCAGACCACCCGTGCAGCTGTGAACTCGCTGCTTCACATGCGTCTATTATTATGCATGTTCACATCTGCACACAAACCCAGATTTACGCCAATGCACAGCTCATTAAACTCCAGAAAGGGTGTAATGATATAATGCATGATGTTATCAAGTTTACAAATGAATCTAAGCATGAACATTGGCACCGCTGCGTAATGCATTGCAGTTTTGCAGAAACAAACAAAGCATAAGGGCATGGGAAAAGAGTCAGTGTGCTGTATAAAGTGTGTGTGTGTGTGTGTGTGTGTGTGCAGTGCAGTCGGCGGTGGAAGAGACGCAGAAGGGAGCGTTCTTTAACCAGGGTCAGGCGTGCACCGCTGCGTCACGCGTTTACGTGGAAGAGCCGGTTTATGACGAGTTTGTGCGTCTCAGTGTGGAAAGAGCCAAGAATATAGCGATCGGAGACCCTCTGGAGCCACGAACCTCACACGGGCCGCAGGTGAGTCGATCATTTTAACTTCTGAGTGGTTTCACTTCTTGTGTGCAGACTGTTTATGTGTTTCTGCTGTTGGGTCAGATCGACCAGCATCAGTTTGATAAGATCCTGGAGCTGGTGGACAGTGGGAAGAAGGAGGGGGCGACGCTGGAGTGCGGAGGCTGTGCGGTGGAGGACCGAGGTCTGTTCATCCATCCCACCATCTTCTCCGATGTCAAAGACCACATGCGTATCGCCAAAGAAGAGGTACGACGCTCCTCTGTGCTGGAGCATGTGCACTTTCAATAGTAAAACACATGGAAAAACAGCTACATGTAGGGCAGGTGTTATACAATTGTTCATTTAAAGTTTAAATTTCAATTTTTATGTCATCCCTTTAAATGACATAAAAATGTTTTCCCTTATTTAAAAAACAGCAATTGTCCTATTTAGATCCTTAACTTTGGACTGCACAGAGTTCTTCAGGTGAATTGGTGTCCTGTAGTGCCTCCTGCTGGATGATTGTGCCATTATAGACATCTGATCTATTTCTGTCCTCAGATAGCCAGATAGGTAGTTGATGAAATCCATTTTTTAAATATGTATAATAATATACAAATATAAAATCACTATGATTTTTTTTTAAATATATATTTTGTGAATATTTAAATAAAAATATTTTAACTTTGAAATTTCATTCATGTTTCTAACTATACAATATTTATTCATAGTTACAGCAATAATAACACTGATTGTTTTTTATATATATATATATATATATATATATATATATATATATATATTTAAAGATATTTATATTTATATTATACAAAGATATTTTCACACGACACTTCACTTTCACTTTAAATTTGAAATTTCGTTCATGTTTCTAATCATACAGTATGTATGCACAGTTGCAACAATAATAATAATAATAGTAATAATAATAATATGATTCAATGTTATACCAATTGTAATATATTTTTATTTTTATACATTCTTTACATTTTATGTATTTAAATATATTTTCATTCTAAATATATTTAACTTTGAATTTTTATTCAATCATGTGGTATATATACACAGTTTCAGCAACAATAACTTTATAATAATAACATAAATCTACAGGGGTTTTACCCGTTTCACTGTTGCTGATACAAAGACATCTGTTCATCTCAGATGACTGACTGAAAATATGCATCTAGCTGCAAAAGAGACCTAAAAATGAAAATACCATAATTTTTTACTCAGCGTCATGTAATTCCAAACCTGTATGTTGATTTATTTTCACTATTCAGTAAATGATGATTTGAAGAATGTTCTTGCAGCTCTTTTCTGTACCACAACCGCTCATATGATCACATCCGTCAAGCTCCAAATAGGACAAAAACCACCATAAAATCTCATAAAAGTATATGACTGAAGTCGTACAGTAACGAGGTGCATTTATGTCCTTTATGGAGCTTGAAAGCAATGATCACTATGAACTGCTGTTGAATGGAAACGAGCTCCTTTAGTTTTTAGTCATGTAAAAAGCAACAGCATACAGGTTTGGAATGATATGAGACTGAATGAATAATGGTGTAACGCTCATTTTGCACTATTCCTGTCAGCACCTGTTCATCCGTGTTTTGCAGATCTTCGGGCCGGTTCAGTGCATCATGAAGTTTAAGACGCTGGATGAGGTGATCGACAGAGCCAACGGCTCACAGTACGGCCTGACGGCGGCCGTCTTCACACGAGACGTCCATCGCGCCATGAGCATGTCTGCGGCGCTGGAGGCTGGAACCGTCTGGTAAGAGACTCGCTAAACTCCTGCAGTTACACTGTAAGCTTTTACACCAGCTGATATTAATAAAAATAAATACAAAATCCAGTCGTCGCTCAGTATGGATTTTTAAGACTAGTATCTTAACGGAATGAACAGTATAAGGCAATCTAATTGAATAATAATTACTCTAATAAACTAATCTAATAATAGACAAGGAGATGGGCACAAGAAAACCTGAAATGAAAAGACAGTAATAAAGACATAATACTTTTATTCAGCAAGGATGTGTTAAATTGATTAAAAAAAATAGTGGTAATAAAGACTTAAAATATTGTTAGAAAATATTTATGTTTTGAATAATTCTCTTCTTTTTAACTTTTTATTCGTCAAAGAATTCTGAAAAAAAAGGTATTACAGTTTCCAACATTGATAATAAATAAATAAATAAATAAATAAATCAGCATATCAGAATGATTTCTGAAGGATCGTGTGACACTGAAGACTGGAGTAATGATGCTGGAAATTCAGCTTTGATCACAGAAATAAATTACGTTTTAAAGTATATTAAAATAGAAAAACCTGATTTTAAATTGTAAAAATATTTCACAATATTAGTGTTTTTTCTGTATTTTTAATTTTTAAAAAAATGGAGAGCCTTGGTGAGCAGTAGAGACTTATTTTAAAAACATTAAGTTTTTAAGTCTTACTGATCCCAAATTTTTCAACAGCAGTGTATATACACACACACACACACACACACACAAATACATATGCATATTAATATAATATATAATAAAACACACATAGTTTTCTCTGACCTAAATATGGCCTTTTGAATTTGTTATGTCTGAAAATGCAATACAGCCGTGAGAGAGCGGCTATTTTCCAGGTGAGGTCAAAGGTCATGTCTCTTCCTGTCCTCCAGGGTGAACTGCTACAACGCTTTACATGCTCAAGCTCCGTTCGGAGGATACAAGATGTCAGGAAACGGCCGAGAGCTGTGAGTGCTGCTGACTGTCTTCACCTCCATTCACTGCTGTCTAAACATATCAACATACATTTCTGTTTTTCTCCCCGAGGTCTACTTTTAACGTTAGTTGAGATTGTTGCACTATAATTTAACCCTGGAAACCCAGACATATACAATAATAGTCAGAAAAATATTTTTAAAGAACACTTTATTCACCCTTTAGACTTATTTTTTTAATTGTTAAAAGGGTTTGCATGTGTTATTTGCTGAGTGTCATATTTTATGGCTCGCATAGTATGATATAGTGAGAATATGGAGCACCAGTTTTATTCAGAGACCCAAACTGAGCAAAAATATGCAGATGCTTATATTTATAAGGCCAAAAAGTCAAATACAATTCTGAAAGCTTGTAATACAAATCAGTGAGATCTTTATAACAGCATACTACTGACATAAAATGTACTCTATATGTCTCAGTAATGTTTTAATAAGTTGACATTTATATGCTTAGTTTTATGATCAAAGCTCTGTAGTTTCAAAACATATAATGCAATGCAATACGATGACGATTGAGAGATAAACGAATAAATAAATGCTCCTCAAATGCCTGATGATCATATTTGATACTCGCATTTGAACATGATTTTTATATATCACTAACAATAAGTTATTCTCATATTCTCTACTTTATTAAAATCATTAAAGATTTCACAGCAAAAACACACGTGAACAACGACTTGAAGGTGGATGTTTGTACAATTATACTAAAAGGTCTTTTACTTGCTAAAAAGACAGATGACAAAAGGCACCTAGATTATGAACAGGTTTTTCAGCAAAGCTTTCATCATATTGATAATTTGAGTCTTAATTTGCTTATCAAATATGATACAGTGTAGGCTTTATATAGGGTTGGAGTAGGAAAATCTTATTTTCCTGTGATTATGCATGCAAATTTCCTTCATATAAACGGTATTAAGAGTATCAATATTCCCTGTGTGCAGGGGTGAGTATGCGTTGGCGGAGTACACCGAGGTCAAAGCCATCACTATGAAGCTCAGCGAGCAGCTGACACTGTGATCTGAAGCCCGTCTGTCAATCAACGCATGAAGAAACTCTTTACCATCGGTCTCACTGCAGCTCCTCTCTGTTTATTTCATGTTACATGCTGTACAGCTTAAAAAAAAGGAAGTTTTGTTTTTATTTTTATTTAATTTGGATGTTTTAATATCAAGCAAAGTCATTCATCATCTCTCAATATTTACTAATATAAAGATATATATAAATCCATGTTGTTGAAGTACATATGCTTTATGTAGTTTTATTGCTATAGATTCACTCACTCTCAGAAATAAAGGTACAAAAGCTGTCACTGGGGCGGTGCCTTTTCAAAAGGTACAATTATTAGGTTCAAATATATACCTTTAAGGTACCAAAATGGACCCTTTAGGTACAAACATGTACCTTTTGAAAAGGTACCGTCCCCAGTGACAGCGTTTGTACCTTTATTTTGCATCTACACGGGCCTTGCTTCATTTGTTTTGGAGGTTCAGTTTGTCTTAGAGGTCTTTAGGATCTCCTGTCATGGCAGCTAAATCTAAATATGTTACCAAGCATAGTCTTTTATGTGGAAAAATCACATTTTTGGATTTAATTTCATAAATAATCGTGTAATCCGTCTTAAAACTGATGTTTAAATTAAGTCATTTCTGCTCTGCTAGTGGCACCGAACAGAACTGCACAAACATGTAACTGTTACGACATTTGCTTTGTGATGCTGAATGACATGAATTGATGAATCATTTTCTGCACTGTATATGTACAGTGCGTTGCCCTGCATATACTAATGTATAATTAGAATTAAAAGTGATTTCCTTTTCTAAATGTACATACACATCTTATGACAGGTGAATTGATGTAATTGCTTAAAATATATTGTTTACTTTGACTTACTAAATAGCTATTGATTTAAAAAAAAAAAAAAAGCTGGACCTGAATCAATAAATAAAAAATCACATGATTTAACTTTTTTTTGTCATTTTGATATTAACTTACAGTGTATATACTGTATATATTGCTATAGATTCACTCACTCTCAGAAATAAAGGTACAAAAGCTGTCACTGGGGCGGTACCTTTTCAAAAGGTACACTTATTAGGTTCAAATATGCATAATATGATTTGAGTCCACATCTTGATTTTTGTGTGATTTTTAACATTTTAAAAATAAAAACATTTAAAAAATAAAATAAATAAAAATAATAAATAACATTAATACATACATAAACATCTAAATTCAGCAGAAAAGGCAATAAAAGTCAAACAAATTGTAAAGAAAAAAGTTGTACATTACAGAAAGAAAAGAAGTTGAACATTTTCATTTTTAATAAAAATCAAGCCCTCTTAAAATCCCATTGTTAAAGAAATATCCAGCAGTGGCCAAAATCACCAGCTAAAATGGGTTGAAGTCAGTTATTTCTATCTTTTGCTGTAGTGTGTCAGTAAGAAATATCAGTTTACATTTCCAAACATTCATTTTGCCATTAATTATAATAATCCAGTGAGATCTTTGTAGTCTGTCTGGAATCACATGAAGAAACAGAACAAACTGAGACTAAATCCAGAAGAACTGTGGCAACGTCTCCAAGATGCTTCCGTTAGAAATAACTGACTAAAACCATTTTTAATATTTCTGGCCACCACTGTATACATCTGTGGAGTGTCCTCTTGTATAGGCTATAGATTAATGTTTGTTTCTACTTCCAGGGCATGTCTGCACACATACATGCTGGAACATGTGAGGACCTCTGAGGTCAAATAAACCAGAAAATCATATTTCGCTAATAATCATGTGAACATGTAAACAGGTTTCTGTGGAGCATACGAGAAAAATATATATATTTGTTCCAACCCTGAATGAATTTCCTTCTTTTGTAACTTGAACACAAAAGAAAGAATGTGGGTAACAGCTGCTAGTCTTTTTTTTTTTTTTTTCAGCATAAAATATCCAGAAATATTGTCTTTTGTGTCCTGCAGAAGACAGAAATTCATACAGGTTTATCCAGTGTTGCTCTCAACTGAAAGTAGCTAAAACTAATAGCTAAATGTCACTAGATGGCATCATAATAGCGAATTCACTGATCTATATAAAGATGAATATAGGAGCAAGATGAGAACTTAGATAAGGTTTGTCCAAGGAGGAGTATATTTGTCCCTACACTTTTGAAAAAAAAAAAAAAAAAAAGTCTCAGAAGGGGTGGGGAAGTCGCTAAATCTAGCTACAAAATTGGCAACAACTTTCAGGTAGGATATAAAAATAAATGAACTCAAACAACTGAAGTCTACGGAAATTCCCCGGCAGGTTAAAGCGGCGCGTGCGCGCATGAGCCGCAGACTGACTGACTCTGGGCTCCTCAGGAAAGAAGTGTGTCCCTCAGATCAGGAAGTTGAAATCTGTGCTGCGATCCGCGAGCGTCTGCCGAACTCATCCGAATCGAAGGCATCGGAGGCGCCCCGCTTTAGTCCGCGCTTTACAGGACATATCGTGTACTCAGCATGTGGTAAGTACGCTAAACTATCTTGTGATGTTGACTGGACTGCACAGACTCAGCTCGACTGCACTATTTGCGACACGACTCGCTTGGAGCGCCTGCAGCGTTTGTTTGTAGGTTTTAGCGCGTCGTGCATTGTTTTGCAGTGCAGGTGAGACATTGTAAACAGTGACATTCATTCAGCAAACGAGGCAACTGGGGCATGTTGTCACACGGGGAAGTTGCCACAAATCTCAGTAACCCTGAGGTGTGGAGTCAAAAGTCCATATGTGTTTTGTTTTGTTTTTTTCTATCAGCGGTTTTGCATGTTGAGTTGTTCATGCTATACTCGAATTTTGTTTTTGTTTGCTGTTGTTTTAATGCTTAAAGTTGGCTGAAAACTCATTAAGTGCCCATTGTGACAACTTGCCCCCATATATTGTGACAGCATGCTTTTGGGCAAATGTGTGTTCAGTGGGCCAAATGTTTAATAATTAATGTTTTTGTAGTCCTGTCTTTGAAGTTTGTTTCTATACAGAAGCTAAAAGTTTTAAAAAAAAATACACACAATGTGGAAAATAATCACTGGAGTATATGTGACAACTAGCCCCGGTGTCTTCAATGTGATTAAACAGAGTTGTAAACTTTAATGTTTGGAGTAGGTAAGCCTGGTCAGTATTGGTACCATTTGACAATCCCATGGTACTTTGATCTAGCACTGAATGTTTACCATGATTCTGCTTGATATTTCATGAGGCGCATCTATTCTTTCAAAACCTTTAATTGCAAAATAAGAGTCCAAATGTGTCTGGTCGTACCAGCGCTGCAGAGGTCACTCGTTACAATTCAATGTAGCCTACTGTAACTCGCAAAAGAAAGCTTGTTTTGTTTGTAACCAAATGACCGATAACCTCAAGCCAAGGAAAAATGAGTCACGTCTTTAGCTCTGGAAAAGGGTTTTGCTGGATGCCTCTGCTTTTTGTGGAGGATTGTAGACGTCTAGAAGCATTAGTCAACTGGACAGCTGTTACATGGATTGGTTAACGTCTAGCTTTTACAATCGAAAGTGAAAAATGATTAGACTTCCTTCACATTGGACTTCTATAAAAAGATTGGCAGCGGCAGGCGTTATGTTCGAGGAACTGCATAAGAAAGTCTGTGGGATGTCTGCTGTGTTGCTTCCTTGCTGGATTTTCATATTCAAATCAAATATTGAAATAATACATTGGTCTCAATCTGGTTTGCTTCAACACTGGATCTGTTTCTGAGGGAGCATTCATCAAGCAAAATGCAGGTTTGGACTTGGGCCGTTGGAAGAATGCATTTGAAAATTTAGGAGATCAGAGACTTTTTAACAACCTGTACTAATGAATGAGACTAGGAATGTGTATTAAAAGGTCAATTTTTCTTTCATTTCGACTTTAATGTGTGTGACATGGTTTAATGAAGCAATGCAATTAATATTTCCAAAATGGTTTATATTCTGTTGCATTCTACATAGTGTTGTCTAGTTACGTTTTACTTGTCTAGAAGTTTAAAGTGTCTCTGAATTTTGTTTTGAAGACAAACGAATGGATGGATGTCATGCGATCCGTTCCTGAAGAGGCATTTTCTGTATCTTCGGTGCATGAAGACGTCATCCGAATGACACGGCAGCTTTCAGCCTGAAATATGTCGTCGTACTGGTACGTCAAAGCGACAGCAGATCCGGGCGACGGCGCCAGCAGCATGGAGGAGCAAGCTGGTAAGAAACCTTTACACATCCAGCAGCGTGCAAAAATAATCTCAAACTAATCCGGAAAAAAGGATTTATTTATTAAAATATTTAATAAATAAATATCAATAATTATATCAAATAGATAAATAAATAAATATTATTAATAGTATCAATAAATTATTATTAACAAATAACTTAAATATTTAAAATATTGATATTTTATTTTGAGGCATTTAAAAATAAAAACATATTCAAATATTAATAAAACATTTAATTTTATTATTATTATTATTATAATGATAGTTTAATTAATTAGCTGTAGGGATGCTTGATGCCATATTTGTGGCTTTGGTATGATACCAGAATCTAATACCTTGGTAGTAATACTAAATCGATACCATAGGTGACAAATAAGCAGCGTCAAAAGATAACTGAATTAAAAACTGTTTTATTAAGAACAGTGCATGTTTAGTAAATGCAGCAACAACAAAAAAATATTGTTGCATTATACAGGTACATAAAGTGCAATCTACCTGTAAAAAAGCAACACATTACATAGAACAATATTTATTTGTTTGCATTTATGCTTTATACCGTTTGGATTTAATGCACAGATCTGTTTTGACATGCAGTATCAGTTCTTTTGCCCCCTCTATTACTTTGCTTAACACTGTCAATCATCGTAGTTTCGGATTCAATCCACCATTTAAATAAGTGTGTCGATCCAGAAACTTTGCAATGTTGTTTTTAACAGCGTGACAGATGAGTGAACAAAGAGCGCTCCTATATTGTAATCACTGAAGCTCCGACTGAGAGAAAACTCCCATTATAATCAATGCATCTGACAACTCTGCACAGTCAATGTCTTATTTACATTGTGTTGTTTGTAATCAGGGATTTGTGAATGTGCTTTGGCTGAACTTTTTCAGCGCTATTGATTTGAATTTGTACCGTCTGTTTGGTCATTGTGTTCACATGCTCAACAGAAATGTCTGTGATTGGCTGCAATAACGTAATTAGAAACCTTTGATTCTCATCACAGAGCGCTTACACATACACACTGGATTATCAATATTATATCAATATTCACAATATTATCTTATATCCTCATCACCGTTATCCCGTTGAGTGAGGTTTATCTGTTTGCTACAGCTTTTTCTCACATTTGCTGGTTTTGCATTAGTTTGAGTTACACTGCTGCAGAAATTCAGAGCAGCAGCAACTCAAGCACCGAAACAAGCAAAATCCTGATATCTAGGGTCTTAATTCACTTTTCATGGCAAACAATTTTGAATGCACTGCAAAAACTTGTTTACCTGTTGAATAAAGTAGATTTTTCTGAGCCTATTTGCAAGATAATTGTTCTTGTTTTAATGCGTTTTAATAGTTATTTCCATATTTTAGTATAAGCTGTTTTTGTACACATTATTGTTGTATTTGATTGTTTCCTTCAATTTATTCCTTAAATATTCTTTGCTTGGTCTTAAAATGGTCTTAAATTTACTTCATAAAACTGCAGAAACGCTGGATATTGTATCGTTTTAAATATGACTGTATATACCAATATTTTTCCAGTAATGGTACACCATGCAACCCTATTTAGCAGTTTTTTTCTTTGTATATTTGTCACAACTGGCACTTTATTCAGTGTTCATTTTGGACCCTATCTGGCAGTATGGAAGCCCGTTTCCGCCACTGAATAAAAAATAAAAAAGGTTATTGGGGGGGGGGGGACAAAAAAACTTTTTTTTGACATCTCAAGACAGATTGACAGCAGATCCTCTAAATAAACCATAAAAAAAGTGACATTTTTCTCAGCAAAGGCATGAAGTCGGGTAAACTTCCTCATTGCTTTACAAACGGCATGTTGCCAGTGCATGTGGTGCAGATTGTTGAATCAATCATTTTGCATAATCATACCACTATGAAGGTTAATATTTCCCTCTGAGAGAAACAGCAGTTCAGCAACTTTACTGTGTCATGTGAGAGTGTGGTACTGAGAGTGATATAAAATGGGCCTGGTGTAGCATGTATGAAGCAGCGTGTATAATAAGATTCGTTTGATTTTTGGTTGTTGTTTTCTCCCCTCTGAAACCTAAGACAACATCTGTAGTGCAGTTATGGTTCGAGGAACTTGACAGTCTGCACAGCATATATAGAAATATGAAGTGAAACTCAGCCAGTCTTCAGAAAGGTGTTTATAGCAGTAAACGTCACTTCCTCTCACATATACTCAAGTTTTGAATATGAGATTGGCCTAAATGCTAGTATCATTTGTGTGTTCAGCTCTCAACCTTTAGTCATATTTGGCTGCTGATTAATACAGGCAACAGATTCATATAGTTGATTGTTCTCGATCTCATTTATTGTTGACCAGTAGCAAATAATATCAAATTTGCCAAAAATGGCCTCTAAATATGCACTAGCAATCAAAAGTTTGGACACACTTGACTAAATTAGTTACTCTTGGCTTTAAAAAAAAAAAAAAGATTTCTGCTAAAATGTTTGAAACTAGTTTTGTAGACAGATGTAGGCCTATTTTAGATTTGCTAAGCATTTTTTTATCACTACATGCATCCATTTGTTTTATTTCATAGTTGTGATTAATTCATTTTTTAATATGATTCATTATATTTTTATTTTTAGATTTTTATGTTGAAAATAGCAATAATAATGAAGAATTAATATATCTCCAAATGTTTGATACCTTTTATATTGCTGGTAAGAAACATAATATATTTATAAGTAAATAAATGTATTAATATAAATTACAAACAAATTAAAAAATAAATAAATTAGTTTTTTGATTGATTGAATGAATTAATAAATATATTGAGGCTCAGGGTTTGTTTGTTTGTTGAATGTTGAAAATGGTCGTAATAAAGAATGAGTAGATCTCCAAACTACTCCCATATATATCCTGTATAGCTCCTATATAATAGTAACACGTTTATTGATTGATTGAATATTTAGAGGCATTTGTTTATTTTAATGTATCTTTTATATTTCTGCATGTCGAATATTGCAAAGTCATTATAAAGAATGGGAGTCTATATATAGAATTTTTTGCAATATATAAATCAAATTATACTGTGGTATATATTTAATAGTGGCACATATTTCTCAGGGAATATTTAAAGTGTGACAAAAAAACACTAAATGCTTCAGTTATCATGAGAATCAAATTCAGTCCAGGGTGTCTCGACTTCTAATTCAAAATTTGATGATAATTGTTGTTGGTCAATTGATAGCAAAAAAAAAAATTAGATTTGGTCCAAACAACTGTATTAATCTACGACCATCCCTATAGATCTCATATATAAGGAGTTTCAAGGCTGCACTGGTTTGCATTTTTCCAAAAAACTGATGAAGCAAGCATCCCGCAAAAAACAGTCGATATCCCCTCAGAGGTGAAACCTCATGTTGTAGGTGTAGGGTTTCCTTTTTCCCGCCGGCTCAGCATCAGCAAAACGGTTGCCGTTAGCAACCATGAGTTCGCACGCATCCACCGGTGCGTGGCTCATGTCTGACTCCCGTCACGTCTCTGTGTGTATGTGATTGAGTGTGTTGTCTGGTCTCGTGTGACAGAAACACACGCTGCAGAAGGAGGCCAGTGTGCTAATCTGGCTTAGCTCGGCTTGAGCTGTAGCTGCAAACGCAATCTGAGGTCCTCTAGGGAGGGACAGAGACACAGCAGCCGGCCAGGGAGGGTTGGGTTTCACTATTTAATGTGTTTGCAGTGTAAGATAACCTTGCCATTAAGGACAACAGGCAGGGAGGAGACGGGAGTCATTTCGCTCTATAGGCACAGAGTCAGGCTAATGCTCACAGGTGCTGGGCATACATCGAGTCTGGGCTCCTGACGCACAGTAACGAGATGATTGCCGGATAGATCCGGGCAGAATGATAAGGTATGTTTGCATTGTGAATGTCTTGTTTTTCAGCATTTCCGGTCAGTGTTCAGAGTTGAGGAACTGATCGTGTTTTCGAACCTTTCATTGACAGTGATTAAATTCTCTGAACTTATAAAAGAGATTGTGTTTTAACTGGAAAGTCATTTATTTTTAGTCTCTCTGATCATCCTCAGACTTTCTTTGTTGGCGTCATTCACGTTGTCTGATTTGTCACGTGACTTGAATGGTGTTGATCGCTTGTGCTTTTCTTAGAAGTTAGTAGTCTTAAACTCAGCAAGATTTTAGTGTCTCGTGAACAATTTTTATATTTTAAAGGTGATATATTTTAGATATATATTAAATAAGATCTTTTTTTTGCACTGGAGAAAGAATGAAAAAGTGAAAGAATCTGCTGATTAGATCAGTTATCTAACTGAGTAAGTGTTATCTCATTTCATTTATATGTTAATGTGATGTAATTTAAGAGGTTTGCTGTCACATTTAGAGTTGAGTGATATAGCTAAAATTACATCTTGATATTTTGGCTTTGAATACATTTAAGATATTCGCGTATTTGATCAAATCATTAAAATTTAAATTGATTCATTGAAACTGACAGTTCAAACTGAATCACATTAAAGGAATTGTTCACCCAAAAAAGAAAATTTGCTAAAAATTTACTCGCCCTCAGGCTATACAAGATGTAGATTTTGATTCCTTGTCAGATTTGGAGAAATGTAGCATTACATCACCAATGGATAATGGATCCTCTGCAGTGAATGGGTGCCGTCAGATTGAGAGTCCAAACAGCTGATAAAAACATCACAATAATCCACACTACAGTCCATCAATGAACGTTTTGTGAAGTGAAAAATTGTGTGTTTGTAAGAAACAAAATGATAATAGCATTAGGAAAATACTGTTTTCTTGTGTATGACCTGGAATCTGTCCAGCACTAAAAGTTTTATTTGAATAAATGAAAGCAGCGCAGTTTTGGATGTTTTGTAAAGCTATTATGGTCTGTTTATCAGAGGAAGTCAATTCAAAGCCAATAACATCCAGAGAAACTGCAAATAAAGCAAAAAATAAATATTACAGAAGATGAAAAACTTTAAACTAAAACGAAATAAAAATGTTGCTAAAATGACTAAAACCTGAATTTTAAGATGAATAGAAATTTACTAAAACTTAAACTAGAATTAAAATGAAAATAAAAGCTAATTCTAGCATGTTACTGAGTTAATAGTCTCACGCAGCCAGACCTTCAAACTGACGGCTGAAGGTCTGGGAGCTTTGGCCTCTTTGAATGGCCAAGGCCCGCCCAAGAGGCCATACGACTGACAGGTAAACCAACCAATCACATTTCGTTTTGTGCTGTGTCATTTTTAGGGGCGTGGAAATGTTGCGATGACGACTTTGAATCTCCTGAAGTGTTTCCAGTTAAGTGTGCCATATGCACTGATCAGTGGCCGTATGCATCAAACCTTTAGCCGAGATTACTGAGACTACGGAGTTAATGACATGGTAATTCCAAAAAAAATACACAAAACTAAAATAGGCTGTGTTTAATTTAAGAATGTAGTTGCTGTGTTTACAGTAGTTACAGTATGTGCCTTAAAGGTATAATGAAAATTCTCTCAAAATTCGACTTGCCCTCTAGTTGTCCCAAACTTACATGAGTTTCTTTCTTCTGTTGAACACAAAAGAAGACATTTGGATGTTGGTAACTAAACAGTTGCTGGTAGCCATTGACTTCCATAGAGCTCCATAGTACATCAGTGGCTATCGGCAACTGTTTAAAGGAGTAAATGATGACAGAATTTTCATTTTTGTATGAACTATCCCTTTAAGGAGCGTTAACACTGACAGCGACACAAGTTATTTGTTAGTTATAAGTTGTTTGAAGTGACTTGAGTAACTTTGGTGATGCTGTATTAATGTTTATCTTTCCTTCGCATTAGGAGCATCTTAAAATCTGTGTAGGTTTTCAGCTTGTTATTGAGAGCAGAGCTATTGTCTTGGCTTTGGTTTTCCCTCCAGGTTGATTTGGCCTGGGCGGGACGTGAGCTGAGCCTGTATTGATGCAGGCTGGATGCCTTCTAATGGTTACCCTCCCTCAGGCTTTCTCCAGCCGCTCATCAGAAAAAAAAAAAAACCTTCTCAATTATTCATATGAGCTTCTTCTATTAAAGCGCACAGCCATACCGGCACTTACCCGCAGCTCGGCTCCTTTACATCAGAGTTAATGGAGCAGCGTCTGCCAATGGCCACATTTGCCAGATAAATGTTAAAGGGCTGGATGGAGTAATGTGAATAATAGGAGGGAGTGATTGATTTGACCTTCACTGCCCTCTTGGTTTGGTATCATAACACTCCCGTGCACTGTAGTCCAGCCATATGAGTAATGGCAACTCCTAATGTGCTCTTTAAATATTACTAATACAGACTAATGAAGTTTACCCTAAAATGAACATTCGCTCTTAATTACTCAGTTACTCCTCATGTCATTTTAATTCGGACAAAACACCATAAAACCACTGTAAAGCCTCATGCACTATATTACAAGCTTCTGAAGTAATATGATTCTATCTGTTTATCTGTCTGTCTATTTATCAATCCATCTTTATTTCTATCGTTCTTTTTGTCTAACGTTCTAACTATCATTTTGTCTATCTGTTGTTCTGTCTGAAATATTAAAAGTTTTCTATTGACTATTGTGTTCGTTAATTGAAATAAAGCTGAAATAAAATGCAATTTTTAGATGGAAAAACAAAATGTAACTGAAATAAAATAAGTTACAGTACAAATTGAAACAGAAACAAAAATGAAAATAAAAGCTTAATTGAAACAAACCTAATAAAATTACTAAAACTTAAACTAAAATTCAAATGAAAACAGAAAACAGCTAATTCAAAATATTAATAAGTAATATAATACAAAATAATCTGTTTATTTTACTATACATTTCAATTATACCTGTCGTTTTACTCATATTTAGCTGTATTTTTAGATTAACTTTAGCGAACAGTAGTAGTAGTAGTAGACTTATTTTTCCATTTATTTTATTAAGGTTATAAATGTGACTTAACCTTGTCATTAAAGTCATGTCACATGGCCTACACTACACTTTAGGTGTAAAGTACAGGCCATGTGATTTAAAACTTTTTTTTTTTGAGTAGTTTTAATCAGCCTTTTACATGTAATTTTAAATGGTCACTCATGCAATGAGATACATTTTTAAAAGTACAAATATTACATTTAGTTTGAAAATAGCACAAAGCTTCAAAACAGCATGCATAATAATTACAAAAGAATCTCCAAAATGCCACATAAAATAGTTTTGCATGCCACACTACGGAGCATGTCAACTTCCCAAAAAATATTTAATGCAAACTATAGTACCAGCATACAGTCCTTTTTTGTGTCTGTGTCTGTGTCTGTGTCTGTGTCTGTGTCTGTGTCTGTGTCTGTGTCTGTGTCTGTGTCTGTGTCTGTGTCTGTGTCTGTGCTTTTAGACACGTTTGGATCTGCAGCCATTTATCTAACTGCATGCATGTGTGTGTGAGTATCAGTATCCATTCAGTCTCCCCAGATCTTCCCGATCTCACTCCCGCCCCTGAGTAGGTGCTCTTTACATCAAAGGTGAACGTGGAAAAGCGCAGCTCCGCAAATACACGCTCACCAGTCCGGGGGGAAAGGCATGTGAATTCTTTATGAGGCTGACCTGATTCCCGGCTGCTCCCTCGCCTCCTGTATCTGGAGCTCATTTCCCATCGCGTCGTCTTCTTTAGCATGAGGTTCCTTCTCTTGTACTGAGTATTTTGTTTGTTTGTGGTGGCTATGCCCTGTTCGCAGGCGTTCCAGAGATGGGAGCCAAGCAGTCGGCGGTTGGCAGTGTTCCCTTGAGTCATTCTCCCACTCTGAAGAACATCCAAGAGGCCTATACACAAGCCGAGGACCAGAGGGCACATGAGCTAATTCGGCTTTCCTGCGAGAATAACGGCGGAGGGGGACCGGATGGGGTGAGTTTGATCGTTTGCTCATTTCATACTCTCTCATTTTTGACTGAAAATTCACATTATAAGCACTTGAAGGGAAGCGGGTGCATTGTGCATGCAGTTCACCTGCTGAAGGACCAGCATATGTTGTGTTTTGGAAGCTGCTATGGTGGTTTGGCACCAGACGGGCTTTTTGTGGCGTCCTCAAAACAACATTTCTCAGTTCTGTCCAGATATGCTTGAGCATAATAGCCGCGTGGGTGTATCATGCCGACTTGGGATTGAAATGCGTAGGCAGCATTGTAACATTATCCAGCTTTCCAAGATGTCTTCTTTTACCCATATTTTAAAATAGCATCACATTTATTCTTTTCAGAGGCAACAGTACCATAATGTGTTACTACAAGCTCTGTAGGAAATAAAGCATCCAAGATGTATTATGATGCCTGCAATATTTAAAAGTATTGCTGAAAATAGTGAAATGCAAGTTGCTGCTTATGTAAAACTCTGCGAAATGAGAATTGAAATACAATATCGAACCAGTTTTGTAAGTGGGCACGTACACACTGTAAAGTTTCAGGAGTGACAACCACATTTAAATCCACAAAATTATAGTTTTGTGTGTGCACAGAAAAGAAGTCACTCTCGAATCCTACATGACTGACAATGTTTTTCAGTATCACACATTTAGTATCTGCTATTTTTGACCAGAATAAAAGTCAGCGGAGTCAACAGAGCCATCATGTTTGGAAGGCTGTTTCGCTGGGTGTGCTCTTGCCTTGTCCACTTATTGTAAGCAAGGCTTATTAAGCGTCTTTGAGCTTGTTGTTTAGGCTCGGCTTGTAAAGCGATCCATTTTATGGAGTTAATAAAGCAGGCAGGTGCAGGTTGGTATTTTGGTATGTGGCTTATTTCCAAGATATAATGCGTTTGGATTAAAGTTTGCTATATGCTTGTTCTTTTTTGATGTTTTTAATAGCAAGATCTGGCAACACAAATGAGTCAAGACATGCCTCGCTCCATGACTGTAGCCAGGGTTTGAAAATTAGTGAGGTCTGGGTTGGGGTGGGGGGAATTGTGCTATAATAACCCCTACAAATAACTCATTATATACACTAACAGTTTAAAAGAGATGTTTTCTCTGTTTTGGTGGGATGAACGCTTAAATTATACCGTATTTATTGTTGTTTATTAATATCCTCATTTCTAAGTCGCTTTGGATAGAAGTGTCTGCTAAAATGACTAAATGCAATGTAATCATGCAACAATACATTACTGTAGTTTTCATTTAATAATCATTGCTATATAGATAAGTTTGTCTGGTGCTCTTATGAATGTTTTTAGCATGATTTGTGAATGTAACTAATACTGAATGACACAGTATAGACTTCTTCATCGCTAGTGTTTGCGTAGGCTATTTCATTTCATTCTGTAACCTACTTGTTCTACAGATCTGTGTAGTGTTTTGGCAGTTTCTGACAGATAATATCATGCTATTTTTTTTTTTTGCATTACCTTTACCAAATGTTCTATCCTGTCAGCAATACCCTTTCCATGGTCTCTTTTTGATTACTATCAGTTTAATTTCAGGCGATGCAGTGTTGCCAGATATTGCTATAAAAACCGAAAAAAAAGAAAAATTCAAATCTTTTGCAAATAAGATAAGATGAAAATATCGCTGACCATAAACTGCAACTTCCCACTATATTAACTCTCTAAAGTGCCAAATTAAGTGGAAAATACAAGTCCACAAAAGAGTGCCCTGTGCCTTCACTTATACACAACTCTCTCAAGACTCGTTCACTCCGCCAGCGTCTCGCAACGATCATGTTCATACCACGAATGCTAACATGAATCTTGCAAACTCTCTTAACTGAATTATACATGCAGAAATTCATATGAGGAGTTTTAAACATGAAAAACTTGCAGAGGTTTGGACCTCGGTGTCCTCATAGCTGGCTACGGGCCTGCCACGCTCCTTGTGATTTCTTGCACCACAACTCTGATATGCATTTGAATACATGTTATTAACAACTAGCTGTTTAGTTTGGTTCCATACACACTGCATAGAATTTCAAGAAATTAGGTTGTTAATACTTGCATTTTTCAGGAGTTTATTCAGTTGTAGAATGCGGTTGTCACTTCCGTAAGTTACTGAAGTGTACATTCCCAGAATTCCTTGTGTGACACACTTTACATATGTTTTTAATGAAAGTGTCTTAGTTGTTATCATAAATGTACATTAGGGTTTTATGTTACATCTTATGTTGTTAAATTAATGTTTATTGCATTATTTTAGTGTCTTGTAACTTTCTTTACCATGTTTGTTTAAGGTGACTGTCAAAATATTATGAAGGTGAAAAACAGATGTTAGGGATTTGGTATATGAACATTATTTTGGTTAATGCGTTCTTTTGTTTTCTTTTTTTCCCCCTTTTTTTTTTTTTTAAACTGTGTATTCCACATAAAGTTGCTTGTAAGTTGTGGGTGGTTTCCAGGTTGGTGCTTTATTGCAAACAAGCATCCATGCGCTATATCTATAACTATAACACATAGTTTACAACAAGCTGCTGAAGCTCAAACAATAGATCATCCCACTGGCATTACTAAAATCATGGGTTTAATTGATAATATGATCAATTTGAACTGATGGAATGTGTAACTTTTAAATGCTTTGGATTTAAAGTTTAAATATTTAAATTTAAAAGTAAATATTGTGATGGCAAAGTCATGGGTTCAATTACCAGGGAATGCATGAACTGATAAAATGCATCTACCAAATGCATAAATATAAATGCGAGTTGCATGATTTGAGGTACAGCATCAGTTTGAAGCTAACAGCGTACAGTAAGTTACATGCCAAACTTTAATACTAAGAATTAGGAGATTGTTCAAATGATTAATCCCAAGTATGAACAACAGTCCAGTATCCGGCTTGGCTTAGCGTAAGACTGCTTGAGCTTTTCTGATCTGCATCAGCAGGGGAAATGTGCACTAAAAGCATGCTTGCGAAACCCTTGATACTTCTCACACAATACAGTACTAAAGGAAAGCCAGAGCCCATGACAAACATTGAATATCACAGCTTTTTTCACACTTGCTTCTCTCTCAGTTTTTGCCTCCACGTTTGATGTGTGAAAAATAGTGAACACATTTATTATGTGCTTTCAAAACAGTAGAAACTCGTTATGGACCTGCCATAGACTCAAAACACTACAATAGCTTGTGTTTGCTGTCTGTGATGCTGAATAAGCAGATGGTGTTCTGATATATTTTTAAAGTTAAAACATGTTTGGGCCTGTAAATCTGCTTGGTGGTCTCTATGGGCGTAACGATGAAAACTAAAACCGTAACAAATCATTTGAATATGACGAGCCTTTGATCTGGATTTGAAGGTGCGTCAGTTTTTCTAAGTTACAATACTTCCTCCTTTCACAGCTTAATGTGCAGAAATAACAGATCTTTTGCATGTTTATTTCCCTGTTGTGTATACACTGTGACACTGATCTGTTTGTTTGAACCACCTGATGTTAAACTTTGTCTCAGCCAATTGCGTGAGTTTGAGGCGGTAATATCTGTTTACATGAACAATGGCAGACAAAGGGAGTGTTTTGGATTGAAAACTGCCATTGAGAACCCTGAAGAATCATGTGACACTGAAGACTGGAGTAATGATGCTGAAAATTCAGCTTTGCATCACAGGAATAAATTACATTTTAAAATATATTTAAATATCTTAGAATATTCAAATTCTATTAATGTTTTACCATTTTTGGCTGTATTCTTAATCAAATAAATACAGCTTTGATGAGCATAAGAGACTTCTTTCAGAAACATTAAAAAAAAAAAAACATTTTCCCATTTTCATAATCCACAAAATGAACCAACTAGATTACATCTGATTATGATTATATACAAAAGCAAGGCAGAAAGATTAATCTCAAGGTGTGTTTGTTTCTTGAAAGGCTTTGTTCTCAGTGAGGTGATTACAGATGACATGACAGCGTGTGGTCAGTGAGTGTGCAGTGATATTCCTCTGTAAATACTGTTACAGGTCTCTAATGAGGTCCCGGGTGATTGATGGCTTGACTGTAATGGCTCCTAACCGGCCATCAGTTAACAAACCCGCATCAGATCCTCTGCTTCTGCTTCCACAATCATCACATTAGTCCCGTTCAATCGCTGCTCTGTGGCCTCTGAGATTAGAAATGTGTGCAAATATTATGTTTCAAATATTTCTGTGCATTACTGTAAAACACGTGGACTACATTCAGAATGAAATAATGCATACTGAGCAGTGTACCCTACCTACACTTTTTTTTTTTTATATATATATATATACTGGTTAAATCGGTAATTCAGATACATAAAAATGGTTATTTATTAGGGGTGTAACGGTACACGTATTTGTACCGAACTGTTTCGGTACGGGTCTTTCGGTTCAGTGCGCATGTGTACCGAACGAATACAGTATTTATTTATTTTTCTATCATTCATCGACCTCAAACATGACTTATCGTTGAAACATGTAAATAGTAGCAACTTTACACGATACCCAAAATAAATGTGCATTATTATGCAGATATTCAAATTACATTCATTTTGTTACTGCATGGAAGTGTGACATCGGCACAATCACTGGCATTTTTCCTGATAAGAGTGGAAACAAAATACGTTATTTTTGCTCATACAGATAAGAATAATCCATCATTCTAAGCTGTGGAGGGTCTACTTTTGTGTACACTTGCAATATCATTGCGATTGTGCTTTTGTAAAATAAAGAAAACAAACAGCACACACTTTTTGCACTGGAGCGTGGCACAAAACTAAGATGTTGTAGTGTATACTAAATACAAATAATCTTTGAAATCTGCATGAAAGGTGCATTTCTCTCTAACAGCACGTCCACTGTACTGTGGAGATGAGTCAGCATTCACTTCAAATTTTCAGCCAACAAACTGACTGAGAAAACACTAGTTCATTTAATAAAAAAAAAAAGTTACAAATATTCTTGCTATTTTTCCCCAACACATTCATAGTCATTATTTTTTGCCGGGGCTTTGTGGCAAGCTTTGTGTGAGTGAAGCTTGAAAGTGGAATAAGCTATACATTAAAGGCTCATTGTGGTTTAGTTCCCCATAGGGCTCGGTATTGAATCAGCTGGTGCTACATTATAATGTGTGTGGTTAAAATTAAGTGGTTAAACACTTTAATTACATTCAGTTCAAATTTTGTAGTTATAAAGCTATAATACTAATACTTTTCAATTACTTAATTATATTTAATCTCCATGTCATTTTTTAAAATATAAACATTTAAATGGTGTCATAAAAACTTGACAGATTTATTCAAACATAAATTAAATATTGAAGAACAGTAAAAATGATCATTTTTCTAGCTGACTTACGAGCGTATGGTTACCGAATGTTTTTTCCTGAGGTAAATGTGACGTTGTTTAGAAACTGTTATATTGATGTAGAATCGATTTAAAATAAAGAAATGTGCAGTCATTTATTTTTTGAATATTTAAATAATTTAATTAATATAAATGTGTGATTAGTCAACTAATTGCATGTTTAGTTGACTACTAGTTGGCTAGAAAAACCTTTAGAATGGGGCAGCCCTAATGTATTTTATTATTTTTGCATTTTACATATTTTTGTATATTTTCTTCTTTTATGAAGCTTTAACTGCTCAATGGAATTTCAGATATCAGTTCTGTGATACTTGTTTGTAAAGCTGCTTTGAAAATGGCAGTCGAAAGAGTCTTGCACTTACTTCTAAACCCTGATTCAGAGGCTGAGAGACATCAGTGGAAAAAAAGGATGATTTTAGTGTCTGTAGGCCACAGTGAGCCTGTACAAGAATGAGGAAGTGCATACTCACATTTAAACTCTGGTTTGAGCCAATGTGACATTCAAAACTGCTAAAATTAAATCGTAATTTGGAAGTGAATGACTATGTTTGAAATACTGTATAGTACTAGCATACGCCTCTTACTATAACCTACTGCGTTTGTCTGAATATATCCAGGGTGAATTTAATGAAAACAGTATCCCACAATGCAATGTGCTCGACATGACCTTTCATTTCCAGTGTAATGAATGAATGCAAATGTATTCCGTATTCATTAAACAATGTGTTAGTGTTCCTTTCTCAATATAGCCAATAATTATGATCTGATCATCATATTTTAAACACAAGGTTCATTATGGACAACATGAATTTATATGTAAACATTAATCAAATTGCGGTGCATCTAGACTACAGTTTTTGCTGTGATTTTTATATTTTTTAGGTATGCGCTAATATGCTACCATTAGAAAGTTTGAGATCAGTGAGATTTAGTATTATTTTTAATTAATACTTTTATTCATCAAAAGTGCAACAAATTGATCAAAAGCAAAAGTAAAAATGTTTTAAAATGTTTGCATTTATAATTTTTTTTAATTTTTAGAATTCGTTTTTTATAAAAAAAAAAAAAAAAAGAATTTATTTCTAAAAATATGAAGCTCTGCTGCACAACTGTTGACCGCATTGATCAACATAGATAACAGTCAGAAATGTTTCTTGAGCAGCAAATCAACATATTAAGAATGATTTCTGAAGGATCAAGTGACTGAAGACGAGTAATGATGCTGAAAATTCAGTTTTGCATCACAGGAATAAAATGCATTTTAAAATATATTGAAATAGAAAATGGTTATTTGAAATGGTAATATTTCTCAATTTTACAGTTTTTACCGTATTTCTGATCAAATAATTGCTGCCTTGGTGAGCAAAAGAGACTTATTTCAAAAGCATTAACAATTCTGTGTATTCAGTTGGTGGAATGCGCCATGACAAGGTGAATTACTGCCACCTAGTGCTGATTTCTCTAGAACCAGATATGCAGTTTTAAACCATCCATTGATTTGTTGTTGTTGTTGTTGTTGTTTTTTTCAGTACAAAAAAAGCCTGCAACAGTGCAAAAATCTCCCCCCCCCCGTCGGGTATAAAAATGTCATGTCAGATATTTACTGTAAATATTAACCAATCTAGCGTCCCCTTATGTTAAGAAGTATTGTAGCACTTGATGGTTTAAACTGATTGAACTGCTTTATTAAAGGCAGTCTGTGTGTTTGTGTGTGTAGCTGCAGCTCCTGTGTTTGGCGGCTCAGAATGGTGACCTGGACGGCGTTCGGTTCTTGCTGCAGGAAGCACGAGTTACGGTTCCACAGGACCCCAGCGAACAAAACCCTGCCGTCCTAGCAGCACATCACGGACATCATGTGCTGGTCCGAGAGCTGCTGGACTCCATACCACGTGAGCGGAAACCAAATCCACTTTCTTAGTCAACATGAAATCAAAGTTCACCCTGTTTACTTTCTTACCTGTATAGTTCACCCAAAAATGAACATTTGCTACAAATGTACTCACTTCAGGCCACCCAAGATGAGCAAATGAGTTTGTTTCTTCATCAGATTTGGAGAAATGTAGCATTACATCACTGTCTCCAATTTCACCAATGTATCCTCTGCAGTGAATGGGTGCCGTCAGAATGAGAGTCCAAACAGCTGATAAAAACAGCTTATTTTAATAAGCTGATATTTGTGAGTTATCAGCTTACTTGTGTGCATGGAAACATGCTCAGATCTGTGCATATTTCTCTCCTGGTTCAGATGAGACGACTTTTGAAGAAAGCAATATTATGGTTAGAGGACTCGTATTTTAGCTGAAAGCAACAGTTTTAAGTTAAAACGCCTTAATGATGGATTTGTTTCTTACAAACACACAGCTTTTCACTTCACAAAATGTTAAGATGTTCACGGATGTACTGGAGTGGTGTGAATTATTGGTGATGTTTTTATCAGCTGTTTGGACTCTCAATCTGACGGCACCCATTCACTGCAGAGCATCCAGTGGTGAGACAGTGATGTAATGCTACATTTCTCCAAATCTGTTCTGATAAAGAAACAAACTTATCTACATCTTGGATGTCCTGAGGGTGAGTAAAAGACAGAGTTTTTTTTTTTTTTTTGGGGGGGTGAACTATCTCTTTAAAGAAGTTTGACTGTAAATGAGATTTGAGAGTTTCAGCAAATGGAAAAATCTGAGAACAGCTCAGATTGAGTTTCTGGAATCCAATGAAATTAATACTTTCTTTGCCTGAGCGTGAGTACATGTATATAATTGCTCCACTTCTGAAAGGACTCTGTTTTTGGGTAGGTCCGTGTGTGCGTAAGGATCTGCTGAACTGGATGTTGGCTACGGCGTGTCAGCAGGGTCATCTGGAGGTGGTGAAGCTGCTGGTTCACACGTACAACGCTGACGCCGAGGACTGCGCTGTTCACTCGGGAGAGTTTGCCATCATCACTGGCTTGCCTCTGTATGCCGCCGCGCAGGCAGGTACTCATCATTCACTGCTTGTTATTACTGCAAAGAATATCTGTTAAACTATAAGACAATATTGCATGACGTTTGGTAAAGACGAAATATGAATCCACAGCAGTAGCAAAGACTGGCAGAGAAACTGAATGCTTCTGAGTCTGTTCCTTTTTCTTTCTTTTTTTTTTAAATGTCACTTTTGGTGTGAATAACCAAGGGAACACTTTACTGTAAGGTTTCATTTGTTAACGTTAGTTATCCATATAGGGCCCTGTGATTTCTGCAGTGGGCAAAATGCAACCGGCATTGTTTATTTCAACTTAAAAAAATAAATAAAAATAAATATAATTTACTATTTATAATAAACAAATAATGTGCTGCTCTTTATTTGACCAAAAAAATAAAAATGCAGTGTTCTGTTGTAAGGAACAGTTATATTTTAATTTTAGTTAAGTTTTAAATAAATGATTAAATTGATATAATTTATACTTAAATAAATTAAGTTTTATGAATTCATTTGATTTTGATCATTTTATTTTATTTATTTGCATTATTTAAAAAACTTTTAGAAGTTTTTGAAGAAAAAAAAAAGAAATTTGTAAGTGTACAAAGAGAAATACAACTTACATCTGCAACTTTTGTCTTAATGTGAATTTCAACATTAATACATTCTTAAAATCAAAAGTTATAGCTGTTAACATTTAATTAATGCACTAACATGAACAAAGTTAACAATTTTATTTTATTAACTGACATTTTTATCATTTACAATTTATTTTTATTAACTGACAAAGATTAAAGTTGTAAACTAATGTTACTTTAAAATTGTTTAGCACTGGGATTCACAAACTTTTGTCTGCCAGAATCATTTGACCTAAAATGTTTACTTGAAATGACCCTGAGATTTTCAGTTAATATTTCAGTAATTTAACAACATTTTTGCATGTTTGTGGTTCTCTGATGTTGGTTAATAGTCACTTGACATGAAAGTAATTAAAGATTTACAAAGAAATTTGTATATCTTATACTATATTTATGTTTATATTCTATTTGAATATTTTTATAATGTATTAATATTTTATTATTTTACTTTTTTTTGCTCTGTATTTTTGTTATGCGTGTTAATATATTTTATTACATTTTAATATTTGATTTAATAACATTTTTAGTGTTTTATTTTGATTTTATCTATTTTTTTATTTATTTAATGTTTGTTTATTTATTTAAAATGTATTTATTAATTGTTGATTTATGTATTTATTTGTGATGTTTGTTTATTTTTATATTTATTTTCAACTTGCAAACCCCAGTTTGTGGAAGCTTGGTCTGGTTTTATTGAATTAGTTAAAAATGATGGATGTCATTTGCTTATGGTGCTGTACAATGATTAATGCTCAATGCTTGCTTTTTTTTTTTTTTTTTTTTTTTTTCATTTCTGGAACTGAACGCTTTCGTCAAGCTTTCTCATCCTGAACTGTACACTGGGTCTGAAAAGTGAAAGCAGGGGAATTTTTTTTGACAGTGTTCAGGTTTCCCGCTTTGCTCCAGCAGCACACACATGCACTTCCTCCACAGCACTCAGTTCCTCTTTCAGCGCGGAGGTGTGGAGAAATAAAGTGAAAGCTCTTCCTGCTCTAACTGAAGCTGGTTTTCTCCTCTCAGGGAATGAGGAGATCGCGTGTTTTCTGCTGAACAATGGAGCCGGTTTCTCCTCGTACACACTAATGGATCACGCAGACTTCAGCAGGCAGCTACTCAGACAGCGCCACCTGCAGGACAAAGACGAGCCTGCGGACGGGACGCTGCTGCAGGTGAGACTCGTCCCGCTGAATTCACTTCAGATCAGTGCTGGACTCGTGAACAATGCTGTGGCTTCATTTTACAGAAGTTTTAGCGTCAGCCCTAGTTCCTCTTTTTAAATGTATTGGGACGAGACTTAATACCTATTCATGAACACAGACAAATAACATAGTAAAAGGAGAATAGTGTGTTTTGTAGGAGCTGGTTTGGAGTTCTTGTGGTGTACATAATTTGATTTTTAAAAATTAAAAATATTAATAAAAGCAGTTACGTTGAGCTAAATTCGTGCAATTACATTCTGAGCTTATAAACACCAGCATGTGTAAAAAAATGATACAAGAGATGTGTGTTTAAATGAAGTCAAGCCACAGGACACTTCACATCCTCCTGGAAAGTTCCTCCTTACGCGGTTGTTCTTATATCTATTCGATTATGATTCCATTCCAGCTGAGGGGAATTTTTACATTGACTCTTCAGTTCTTTACAGACACAAAGATTTTTTTTTTTAGCACTAGTACAACAATATTTTATTTTTGTGCATAGTTATTATTGTTTTCTTTTTTATTTATTTTGTTGGATCTCATTCAGACTTTTAAATAATAATAATAATAATTTGCCCATAAACCCATGATAATTTCATATGAATGCATAACACAATGAAATTTATTTTATATTATATTATTATCGTACTAGTATGTATATTTGTATTTTATTTTTCTTATCTCATATTATATTATATTTTATTTTATATTCTTTTCAAACTCTTAAGGACTTGTTTTATAAGATAGACCCAGAAAAACTTTTACAGTTTCTTTCAAAAGTAAATTTAAAGAATCTTTAATAGAATTGTATGTGCAAAACTTTGTTTTATAATTGCTTTATTTAATTTTCGTATTTTTGTATTGTTTACTACTGTATTGTTGTTTGTTTTTCTAATGTATAATCTTTGTTTGCCATGAAATGGCCTGTGAAGCTGACATGGCAATAAACTCAAGTCTTATTATATACATTTAAATAATAATAATAATAATAATAATAATAATAATAATAATAATAATAATATTAAAACGTTTTAGGTACTGAAATTATTTTTCTGAGTTGCCCAATTATGTATAGATGTGTGATACAGTGAATGAATTTATGTATTTGTGTTATTCTGTATTTTGTTAATTTTAAATTTTTTCTTAATTATATATTATATTTTATTTAATAATTAGTGCTGTCAAACGATTAATCGCATCCAAAATAAGTTTTTGCTTACATAATGTGTGTGTGTGTGTGTACTGTGTGTATTTATAACACAAACTTATTTTAGATGCGATCAATCACTTGACAGCACTATTAATAATATTTTTCTTTATTATTGACAAACTGTACAGTCTAGTGTTTTCTAACATTTTGTGTGCTGTCAGCGTTCACAGTAGTAATATATTATGATCAGTATTAATGTGTTTCTTCAATGGAGGATATTGTAATCATCACATCTTTACCTCGCTGATTTCGCTCTTCCTCGTCCACAGGCTGTTCATGTCGAGTGGTCGGGACTGAAGCTGCCCTGGTTGGATCTGGACTGGTTCATGGACGTGTCGTCTCAGATCACGGTTCTGGATCTGTCTCATAACTGTCTGAGCTCGCTGCCGTCTGTGGTGCCCTGGGGTCTGATTCATCTGCGCTCGCTAAACCTGTCCTACAATCAGCTGCGGGAGCTGCCCACCCCGACCTCATCGCAGGAGATCATCTGCAGCCAGTCCGTAACTCCACTTCATTTGTACAACTTTATTTGTACATCACTTTTCACAATAAGTATTGCTTCAGAGCTGCTTTACAGAAAGTGCATGTTTCTACGTTATAATCACGAGAATGCTATCAGAGGTGACTGTCAAGGTAATGTCTGTATGGCAGACTGTACAGTTACCATGTATATACTATACCTATAAGCAGAAACGATATTGTAAAGCTTCTGTCCACAATTCAGAATCTTTCAAACAGGATTCCCAGACATATCAGTAATATCAACAAATATCTAGAATATCAGTCATTCATGATCCTCTTGCCTGAAATATTTTCAGCTACACCAAATTACTTGTTTGAGTGCAATCTTTATTATACGACTAACAAAAATCGTTATCCAATAATAACAATTTAGAAAATGTTTTCTTTAAGTATCAACTTTCTCAGATGTTTTCAAGATTTTCAAGTTCTGAATAAAATATTTTTTGAGTACATATTAGTAAGTTAACTATTATGTTATTTATTAATATTTTGATAACTTATTTTTATTTTTTTTATTTTTTTTGTTGTTGTTGTATGCTTTTGTCTTCTCATTCATTTTTGCTTTTTTAATTATAAGAGTTTCTATTTAGCTTTATCTTTCTTTTATTGCAGTTTTACTAATTAGTAGTACTTCATATTAAATGCATTTTATTTCAGGTAGTTGCCACAACAGCATTTTTAATGTTTGTTAGATTTTAATGTATTTTTAAATAATAATAATAATAATAATTTTACTTTTTTGTTTTACATATAATTTGTTTTTTAATTAAAATTAATTATTTTTAATATTTTTATAATTGTGTTTGTAATAGTATTTTAACAGTTGTAGTTTTAAGTTTTGGTTAATTAAATTTGAGAACGCTGGTTCATCCTGAGATCTCAGACGTTATAATCTGAACAAATCTAAACACAGTTTGAGACACTGTTGAGATCTGAAGCTCTATAGCAGACACACTTGCTGAAAGACCAGCTTAGACCAGCACGAATGGCCTGAGCTGGTTTATGCCGGTCTAGTGCTGGTTTAGCTGGCAGACTAGCTTTAGTCATTCGTTTTTTTTCATTGCTGATGTGAGATTACTGAGGTCTGATTTTCAGGAGAAACATCTGAGAAGCAAGACACTTAAACAAAAGTCTTCATTCAATCTTAATGCTGTCTAGGAGAAACAATTTAAAAATTAAATATTTAATTTGTGCTTTTGTTCTTGGTTTCATGCTGAACTGGAACCTGAAAACATTTCTTTATCAGGTCCATATTATGATGTTAAATCCAAATGTTTTGCCCCAAAATCTGCACACAAAACATGTGAAACGTCTGCAGATTACTGATGGTGCTCGGCTCCATCGCTGATATCTCCTCTTGCCCGTGTTTTCTGTAGATTATCGCATGTGAATGTCTCTGACAACGAGCTGGAGTGTCTTCCTCTCGGTCTGCTTCACCTCGGCCAGTTGAAGAGGATTTCTGCAGCCAGAAACAAACTCATCAGCCTCTTCAACATCCCCAACGGTACACACACACACACGTCTGGCATAGATGATTGACTGACTGGCAGACAGTATTTTCTTAAGTGTACATCAGCTCTATCGCTCGCTCACAGCAGTGCTCTCCATCCCACTCAATGACAGTGAATTGATTCAGACTCACTTTATTACACTGGGACTGTACTTTTCTTTAAAATGTTGGTTTCCTGCTCATTAACTGAAATTATTTTCCTTTCATCAGGCTTTCAGTGATTGAAGTTATTTAAAAGTGTGGTTTAACTGTCCAAATAATAGTATAATTGCATATCTACCATTTTACCATTTTAAAACCAACCTCAAAACCAAAATGTCTATTCATTTCAAGAACTTTAAAATTTGAAATACCTGAGAAATTGATGTATTAAACTCCAAATTATTTGAAATTTATTATTATTACACACGTAACATGCAACTTTTAAAAAAAACAAAAACATTATTTTAATGAATACATGGAATATATGTACTTTTTTAATTTGCACTTTTTTTTCATCCATAGGCATTTTAAATAATTTAAGGAAAAACATGTATAAAATCTAAAACAATAAATGAGTGATTTATTTAAAGATAGCGGTATATCAAATATATATTTTCTGGTTGCTATGACATCTACATTTTAGAGACCAGCGAAATTCCACATTTCTCAATAGAATAAAACCATACAAATGAAACACTGCTTTTTTTTTTTTTAATGCAAGTCTAAAGTATTCAGATAACAGCTGTCACGTTTCCACTGCTGCTAGAAAGATGGAGGCGGCAAATGAAGACGAAGATAATCCAAATCATAAATCCTTTAATGGTAAATCCATACAAAGAAGACGGGCTAACACACAAACGGATACAATAACCGACACTGAAAGAACTAAAGAGGGAACTTAAATAAGGCAACTAATGAGGGTGAGAGAGGTGCAGGGGGTTAATTGATAACAACTTAACAAGAACAGGAAGAAAACCAAATAAGGGCAAACAGGAACTGAAGGCACAACAGTAAAGAACAAAACTAAAGTGCATAACCGTGACAACAGCCAACTACAGAAATGAATAATGTAAAATAAAACGTTATTGTCTTCACTGTAAGAATTATTTTTCACGTGTGTGTGACCGTTTAGGCGCACTCCTTGAGCTAAAAGATGACTTTAAATGTATGTGTGTTGTTCCGTCCGAGCACACAAGTGAGCACACAAATCCTCCTGAGGAACAGTGCTTTTAAAAACATCAATACATCTGACCAACTTTAATAAATCAAGCACGTCCCATTTTGCAAAACTCACGATACATAATTTTACTGATTTGCTCGTGAAATTGGGCTTTTTTGGGGGAGCGAAAGCGCAGTGCTGCAAAGGGGGCGGAATGGGACGCAATAATCATTTTATCTCGATTATTGTATTTTCATAATCGTTGGAGGCCAAAATCGAAACTGTATTTTGATTAATTGCACAGCCCTAGTGTGTGTGTGTGTGTGTGTGTGTGTGTGTGTGTGTATGTGTATAGAGCTGTAAATAATATAATTGTGTGACAAAATGTTTAAAAACATATATTTGTGTATAATGAATTGTGTACATTTTAGTTATCATAATATTAATATTTTTAGTCATATTTTATATATATATATATATAATACAACTAATAATGCATAATTCAGTTGTATTTAAAAAAATGTGTTTTAAACATTCCTGAAATATCTTTTTGATGCTGTATGCATAAATGTAAATGCACAGACCGGCTGTTCAGCGTCTCGTGGTTTTAAAGCAGTGGTCATCTCAGATCTAACAGCTGGCATTCTGCTGCAGGCACGAACTGGATCGGTCTGCGTAAGCTGCAGGAGCTGGACGTGTCCGACAACGGCCTGACGGAGCTGCCCTCCTCCATCCTGCACTGTCTGAAGGCCCTCAGCTCTCTGAACATCAGCAGAAACAAGCTCAGCAGCTTCCCCGACCCCTGGGCCTGTCCTCTGGTGCGTCACCGCCGCGCACACAACCTTCTTCAGTATTTTAGCTACATGTTTTTAAATGGAGCACCATAAGCGAAGTATATTATTTATAAAACATTGACAAGTTTGCAACAATTTCAGCATAGGCAGTATATTACATGCATGAATGTTTCATGTGTTGACCATGCTGAATTTTGGGTTAAATGAATGGCTTATTTATTTACTTTTTGTTAGCAAATGATGATAATCAGAGATATTTCACTCCTCAGAAAATCTGCAAAGCTTCAAACAACCAGATTGAGTTTCTTCCTGACACCATCTCCATCTTCTGGAAGACTCATCTGAGGGAGGTGGACATCTCCGAGAACGTCCTGAAGGAGCTGCCCTCGTACATATTTGAGCTGGAGGTAAGGAACGGGAGAAAATGTGCTGAAATCACAAGAAATTAAAGAAGATAGCATTTTTTTTAACCAAAGAAAGTAATCATCCATGTGTCTGGATGTTGTACTGTAACGTTTTTTCCCCCCTAAATGGCCAAATATTTTTGTCAATAATCTCAGTTAAATCAGCATAAAAATACTTTATATTTTAATTGATGTATCTTATTTTTTGCATTGTCATAATGAGAGTTTACTGGAGAAAATGTGCTGAAATCACAAGAAATTAAATAATATATGATATTTTGACAAAATAAGTGTGCATGTGTCTGGACGTTTTACTTTAAAGGTTTTTTTTTTTCTTAATGCCTATTACTCACAATCTGAATGTCATTATTCTCATTAATCACATTGCTGTAATAAGGCTATTATTATTATTATTAAATTATTTTTATAATTAAAAAATAAATATTTTATTAAAGTTTTAATTAAATTTAAAAAAAAAAAAAGTTTTACCTTCTAGCATAGTGTTTTTTTTTATTATTATATAAATCGGCATTAATAATACCTTTATATTTTAATTAATCTATTGTTTTTTGCATTGTGGTAATGAGAATTTATGGGAGGAAATCTGCTGAAGTTGTCTTGAAAAAATGCAAATATGCATATCAACAAAATTTAATTTCTTACTTTAGAAATATTGTGAAATAAGTTCATCAGGGCCCTGTTCCATAAAACAAGTTCACCAAATAAGCCAGGCTTATTTCAGTTAGTCTGACTTATTTTGAACCAAACCAACTGACAATAAGTCAGACTAACTGAAATAAACCTGGCTTATTTGGTGAACTTGTTTTATGAAACAGGCCCCAGGTGTGTTGTTTTTTTTTGTTGTTGTTGTGTGTTTTTTTTTTTTTTTTTTTGCAGGTTTTGTTAGATTCTCCCACTAAAGTTTCTCCTGGTCAAATCCTTGAGTTATTTTGTATTTGAACTAACAGCCCTCAGTGCACCGGTTTCTTTAGTCTTGAGCTCATGGTGGCGCTGTGCTCACAGTAAACGACACCTGTAGCACATCTGAACCCTCCTGAGTTTCTCTCTGTATCTCCTCGTGATAGACAGCAGTGACTCAGGGAAAGCTTCAACTTTAATAATAATAGTTTTTTACACAAATAAGCCTGAAAGGCTCCGAGTGTGTCGTGAAGTGTTTACAAACGTATGGCAGAGCAGATCAGACGGATTTTATAGTTGTTGAGTTTTCATTAACTTCACTGTCAGTTTCGCAAGTTAACTGGCAAGGTGTCAACACAGCCAACGGCAGAGCGAGAAATAGAGATTACAAACTAGAGAGCTTAAGAAGGCATATAAGGAAGAAGCAAACGGCAGTTTCATCATTTAAAATTCAATTTAATGCTCGAACAGTTTGACTTGAAAATCTCTGCTCTTTTAAACACCAGATATTTACGCTGTCTGTGAGCAAAGGCGGTGATTTACACAGGGAACAGCGAGTCAAGACTGACAATGTATTACGATCTCACACACAAACAGAGAGATGTGGTGTATTTAGACATGTATAATATGTCTAGGACAAGATGAACATCACATTATTATTATTATTATTATTATTATTGAGTTTAATGATTTGAGCAAACATAACCTTAAATATAAAACTTTTGTGTGTAAATCATCACACAGTTTGTTACAGACATGAATGATTCATTAATCATGCCACTTGGGGAGAAGCTGTGCTGTTATTCTTATTTTTTATTTTTTTATTATTATTTTATTTTATTGTTTTTTCTTAAATATTATTTTATTTGGTGTTTAGTTTTTTTATTATTAAGTTTCTATTTTATTTTCAGTTTTTTTTCTTTAATCATTTTATTATCTTATTTTATTTGTATTTTTTCTTTTTTTTATTTGATTTTGATTTTGTTTTTATTGTATTGTATTTTTAATTTTGTCATTATTTTATCTTATGTTTTTTTTGTATTTATTTTATCTTTTTTTGTCTTATTTATTTTTATATTGTATTAAAATATTTTTTTAATTTACTTGTTATTTTTATTTAATTTCACTCCTCATGATTTCTTTTCACATAATCTTCATCGTTTTCTCACAACGAAAATAAAATGTATATAAAAAAAAACGATTAACCTCAAATCCATTGTAGAAACCTGCATGTGTCTTTTATCATTTGTCAGCAGTGAAGCACTAAAACTCTTCACATAACAGATAAACGTCTCATCTGTGCTAATCACAGTAATGATGTGCTAATAATAATAAGTACACACTGTACTTATTATTGTACGTCATGTTTATGGCTCCAGGTGTGTGTGTCACAGAGATCACTGTGTGTGTTTTAGGCCATCGTCTCTCTGAAGTTGTGTGGGAACCAAATCTCCACTCTGCCCGCTCCAAACAAATGGAAATGTTCTTGTCTGCGAACACTAGACCTGTCCAGAAACCAACTGGGGAAGTAGGTCAAACGCTCACACACCCACACACACACACACACACACACACACACACACACACACACATATGTATATGTGTATATATATATATATGTATATATGTATGCGCACACGCACAGAAAGGCTCTGTTCTAAAACCAAGTGAGCCCTACAGCATTTTAAGCACACTCCCAATCTGAAGGCTGTTCATGATTATGCCTTCAACAGCAACCGCTTTTGGACAATTCTAACCCTGTGAAACAGTAATAAGCATAAAAATAGGTCATTAATAGTCATTAATTTTATGTAACTATTTCTAGATACTTTTTTCTGTATTTTGCACATTGTGTAAAGGGATTGCCTTCTTTGCAAAAGATACATGTGATGCTGCTTTACGTTAATTTAAGTAATGTATAATTTGCTTATCATAACACCATTTGCCTTTTTTAATTAATTTTATTTTATGTTGATATTTTATTTAAATTTATATTTAGTTTTTTTAATTTTATTTTATAGATTTTTAATGAACTATTATTGTTGTTGATGTTGTTAGTAATATTTAGTTTATTATTGTGTTGTGTTATTAATAATATTTTTTTAAATCATTTTTATTTTTAAAATATCTTTTATAATTAATTAATGGTATTAATAATAAATTGTAAAATAATAAAAATAATTTGTTGGTTTATTTATTTGATTTTGTGTTTTATATTATTTTATTTATTTTTATACATTTTATGCTGTTTTGTTGTTTGTTTTTTATTTTATTAGATTTTTATATTCCTATTTTCTTGTAGTATTTTGTATTTCATTTTTTAAATATTTTATGCTGGTTTCCTTATTTTAAATGATCATAGAAACCGGTAAAACCGAGGTAAAATAGTCCATTTTAGGTACTTTGAACTATTGCTAGATATGTTTTCTGTGCTGTGCACATAATGCATTATAGAATTGCCTTCTCTGCAAAGAATACATGTGATGCTGCCTTGTAATTTGGCTTTAAAAACATATTTTAGAAAGCAACATAATTGTGTTGCCTACATTTTGGAACATTTTTTGGGGGGAGTGCATCGATGAAGCTTTAAAATGCAATTGTGTCTTCATTGCTCTTCCAGATCGCTAATGCATCATCACGGTCCTTGTGGTTGTCTATAGAGATCGTAAATGACAGATTGTGAATATCTGAAATCTAATGCGCTCTGAATGTTATTTTAGGACGGGCGAGGCAACCAAAACCAGGAAGCTGGCCTTCTTCACTACGTGGCACAGACGGGACCCAGAGCCAGGTACAGTAGCTCAAACACTGTGGTCACGTTGCCATGAGACGTCACAGTTTCACACTGTAATTACCAAACTCACCACAGAGAAAGCAGAGCAATATCACCATGGTAATGATGTTTTGTTGAGACTGTGACAAGAGTGTGGATTGTTTTAGTAATGGCATCAGAATCTAAACTAAAACCCTTTCAGACTGATCCAAACGTCTGACTCATGTTTTTAGGCAATAAGGATGGGCGCTCAGTCATTTTTGCTAGCAATTCAACAAAATGAACACTACTGTTCAAAAGATGCATTCAAAGATGCATTACATTGATCAAGAAAGACAGTAAAGACATTTATAATGTTACAAAATTAATTTAAATTTCAAATAAATGCTGCTCTTTTGAACGTCTATTCAAAGAATCATGAACAAAAATGTATCACAGTTTCCACAAAATATTAAGCTGTTTTGAATATTGATAATAATCAGAAATGTTAAGCATATTAGACTGATTTCTGAAGGATCATGTGACACAAGACTGGAGTAATGATTCAGCTTTGATCACAGGAATAAATTACGTTTTACAATATATTCAAATAGAAAACAATTATTTTAAATTGTAATAATATTTCACAGTATTTCTGTTTTTACTGTATTTCTGATCAAATAAATGCAGCCTTGATGAGCATGAGACTTCTTTCAAAAATATTTAAAATCTTACTGATACCAAAATTTTGTTGTTATTATTAATATTATTAGTCACTATTGTTGTTAATATTTTTATTGAATTTATTTTGTGTTATGCATTTTTATTTATTTATTTTGTTTAATTTATTTTGTTGTTTTGTTGATTTCTTTTGTGTTTGTCTTTTGGAAAATGCTAATGCTGTGAAGCTCAAATAAGCATAGAAATAAATAAAATAGACGTGAAATAGTTCATTTTAGGTTCAGATGCTTTTTCTGTATTGTGCATTATGGAATTGCAAAGATTGTATATTTTATATCCTTTTTGTCACTTTATGGAAGCAAACCAAAAAATATATATATATATTTTTGCAAGATAATGTTGCAGAACTGCCCTGGTGGTTGTGCAAATATGGACACATTTCTACTGTGTCATAGCAGGCCTACAGTAGAGTAACGAGTATTGCTGCCGCGGTCATCAGTGATCATCCATTAGTCTGCAGCGATTTTAATTCTGCATCATGTGGTTTCGGTGAGATTCTCATCTCCTCTAGCTCTGTTTTTGCAGTTTGTCCCATTCAGTTTCCTGTAATCTTGCGGGATTCTCTGGAAGTTCTCTTCCTGAATGACAACCAGCTGGAGTGTGTGCCGCCGTCAGTGTGTGCCCTCAAGAACCTCTCCGAACTCTATCTGTCCAAGTGAGTCGCAGGGAATCATGGGAAATGTTTGTGCAGTAGCGTGCATCATCATTTCTTCCACTTTATTACATGTCTCTGGAATACTTGATTGTGATTGGTCAGTTGCAGCATTCAGGGGACAGATATTATTTTTGATATTACTATTAGATTTGATTAGATATTGGACCTTCTCATTTTTTTTTTTTTTTTTTTTAAAGTTTAAGTATTGAAATGAATACAACTAAAACTGAAATAAAATAAATTAAAGCTAATTTATAAAATATTAAAAAAAACACATAACTAAAAATGTCAAAAGCGTGACTAAATTACTAAATGAAAACTGAAAAAATATATAAAAAAAATCAAATCACTCTTTCTTCTCGCATAATAAAATAAATGTTAATTTTATAATGTATAATGGCATTTATGAAAACCAATAAGACAATCATGCATTCTGACAAGCTTAGTAAAAATTGGTGCATAGAGAAATCAAAATTATAAATATATAATTGTAATTATTATATTATTCATATGTAATTCTTATTTTATTTGAACTATAAATACAAAGATTTAAAATTAGTACAAGATCTTTTTAACATTTTAATTAAATGAAATTAAAATAAAAAATGTCAGAAGTACATATCAGAATTACTAAAACTTAAAATTAAAACTGGAAAAATAATAATTTCACCTCAAATGAATATTTACATGTTCATGTATTAATTAACGATGTTTAATGTTATTTATAAAAGCCAAGAAAACAATCCTGTAATGCATTGTGATCAACGCAGTAAAAATGACAAGAGAGAGAGAAATAAAAATTCATAAAATTTTAATATGTAATTATTATTTTATTGAAGCTATGACTATAAAGTATTAAACACAGTACAAAAATTCAATTGAAGAAAATGTTAGTATTTAACTAAAAATGAATATTTTATTTTAAATTTCTGTGTTTTGTTTATTAGATGTAATCTAAGCAACATGTTAATGCTAAACTGCTGAAAGCAATTGCAAGCCAAGTCTCCTGTGTGTTTTAAGTGAGGAACGTTATTTGTAAAATGCACAGAGTTGCTGACTAGGTAGAGCCATACAGTTCAGTCACTTAAGAGGTTAAAATTCAGTTAAACGGCAAGGCGGTTTTGGACCAGAGCCCAACAATCACAGTGGGTGATTCAGGGTTTTCACAGTGTAGGTGAAAGTCAAGAGTTGCAAAAGACAAACTAATATGCAATCTCAAACAGGCTTGTTCATCTCTCCTGCTTCCTGCTTGAGAAACTCGCAGGATGTCGTGATGTTTTGTTTGGACTTCCTTAGCTTTGATTTTAATCCTTCCTGTCTCTGCAGTAATCCAGGTGTCCAGGAACTTCCTATTGAGCTCGGGCAGCTCTCCAACCTCTGGCAGCTGGACATCGAAGACTTGAACATCACCAACATCCCCGCAGACGTCAGGAAAGATGGTACCACACTCGCAACTTACTCCAGTCACACAAATACAGCTCGTATCTGCTTGAATCACAACTTTTAATTGTCAAGATTACATTTCAACAAAACATGCAGCATTATTGAGCAATAAAATCTCACATGAATATCATAAATGTAGCTTCTTGAGCTTTGATCAGATATAAAAAAAAAATACAAAAATTTTCAGGGTGGTTCAGCAAATGCACCTTTTTTTTTATCAAATAGCGGGATTTTTACAAAAATGCTAAACAGGGTTATTATTATTAACTGGATTAAAAGTATTACTTTTTTAATCATTGAAGCAAGCTTAAAATAAAACTAAACTTATTTCAATTAGTGGTTAAGGCAGTATTTCCTTTTAGTTTATGTACTAAAATCCCTAAAATTACTAACTGGAAATAAACTGAAACGGAACAAACTAAAACTGAAAGAAAGAAAAAAAGTAGTAATTTAAAGACAAAATGACCAAATGAAAACTGAAAATATAAAAATAAAAGTAAATATAAATTTCAAATTTTATATAAAATAAAATAAAATTCAAAATATTAATAAAATCTATCTATCTATCTATCTATGAAAACACTAGGAAATAATGATTTAGAATATTAAAATTGCATAACAAAAAATTACTGTAAACAAAATATAAATAAACTCCAAATATAAAAATAGAAGCTAATTCAAAATGTTAATAAAGTCTAAAATGAATGAATAAATAAATGCATTTGTGCATTTTGAGTTATATTTTGCTGTTGTAGATCAGTGTTATGAGATCATAAGGCATGATAAAACGTACATGTTGAATGCAATGTAAATACAAGTGCTTCTGATGAAAAGCGTGGACCAAATGCATAAATGTGTCTCTGAAGCTAATTAGAGTGAGAAGCATGTTCTGTATTAACCAGAATTTTCGTCATGTTGAGCATGACATTATTTTTTTTGCGTTAGAGAGCATGATATTCCTGCTCAGCCTCTGAAGGCTGTATAATCTAGCATTTGTCTGATGAATATTTCATTGGTGTTTCCAGCTGTGAGTCGTTCAGCCAGCTGTCGATTCGTCTGATGCGTTTGTTGCAATATTTAATGCTTTTTACTGTCATAACAAGAGGCTCAAGAGATTTGAGAGGAAGTAGCGCGTCCCTAACAAACACATGAGCGGCGTGTTGGTCTGTGGGTTCAGCTGAAGATGCCTGGAGCTCATGTCACTCATGTGGAAGTGCTTTACATATGATGTTGGAGGCTCACAACTGATTTCAGTAGATGAGCATGCTGCAAAGTTCATGATGCAACACCATCGAAATGATTAAACGTTGCATAGAATAGTCCATTTTTTATTTTATTTAATCTACTTTATAAGGCTTTGTGAATATATTTTAAAATAAGTAATATAAAGTGGACAAAAGCATCTACACTAAAAAAAAATGCTGGGTTATTTGGCAACCCAGCACTGGGTAAATATTGGACAGAACACTGGGTGCCAATATTTGTGACTGCTGCTGTTGCAGCTGACTGACATCTCGTCCTTCTTGCGTAAAATAATATAATAATTTACACCACATTAAAGACTTTATAAATTAAATTAAATGTATACAAACCTTTATTTTCCTAAAAGAGTGCACCAAATCGGCGGCGGCGCTGAGAACCGCTCTCTGCTGTGGACTTAAAAAGCCCTTGCCATCAGCAGCTGCGTTGTTGAGAAGTTTCACCGGAGACGAGCTCAACCCAGCGGTTATGGAGAAAAACAATAACCCAGCATTAAAACGACCCAACAAGCTGAACCCAGAATTTGGGTTAAAAAAAAAATAATAATAACACTGTATTTTTTTTTTAGAGTGTTCTAACGGACACTTTAATATTTTAAAGTATAAAATACAAATAACACAGTACTGAGTAAATTAACAAAGTGACAATCAACAACAACAACAACAACAAAAAAGAAATTAAGAAATAATTCATTAAAAATTAAGTTTTAAATCAAATAAAACAAAACTTAAAACGAAAAAAAAAAAAACAGACCATGCTTTACAGATAATGCAAGTTAATGCATTAACTAACATTAGAATATTTTTACTTTGTTTTAATGCTAAATATAAAGCATAATATAAAGTTTAAATATGGGGAGAAAATGAGTAATATTAACAACTCTTCTATTCTCACACTTTTATCTTGATATGTTAAACAATAATATATTTAAATGTGCTGAGCAAATTAAAGTTACATTTAAGCAAATTTTAAAATAATAATGTAGAATCATAAAACACGGGACGTGATGGTAAACTGTCCATTGTGCCAATTGATGGTATGCACATGAGGTTTGCCTTGATGTTGAGAGTGGCGTAAGAGCTGTATCTCAGACGTAGGAAAGCTGTAAATTTCGGGACACATCATCAGTAGTGTACCTTTGAATCAGGGGGTGTTTCGGCCTTTCAACACTAGACACCCTCATCAAAGGTGGCCAGCTACAGGGTGATCAAAGCTGAGCCTGTGTCCCATGCCCAATCATGAAAGTTGCCTAGTAGTTTACTGACGCAGCCCACGGGACTATGCAAAGCAGGGGGCGTCCTCTTCCATGAGTCAACCCTAAAGTTGACCGCATACCTTATTCACCCTCCTCCTGATGGGTTATGACCTGGGTTCTCAAGTGGGATATGGGGTGGGGGGGGATTAATGAGCGGGTCATGTTGATACTCTATGTGCCCAGCAAATGTCCTTCCGCTTAATCCATATCCACTGGCTGCTTCTTTCGGCTGCTTCAGAGACTGATCTAATTGTCTGTCGCAGAGCCTGTCCATGGATGCCTAGCTCTTTCAGCAGTCTGATAGTGGAAGAAGCCACAAAACCTCTACATCCCACTTCAGCCGGATAGACTTTAGCTTTCCATCCTCGTTGTTGAGCATCTGCTGCCAGTTCTATATAACGCAATTTCTTGCGCTCATAGGCCTCTTCTGTTGAATTCTCCCATGGGACTGTGAGCTCTATGATGTAAACAGACTTCAATGTAGGGGACCAGAGTACCAAGTCTGGCCTAAGGGTGGTGGCTGCAATCTCTGGTGGAAAGATTAGTTGCTGGCCAATATCGACTAGCATCTTCCAGTCCCGGGCCATGGCTAGTTGTCCAGCTTCTGGTTTAATAGGGGGATGGTTGGGCTTTTTCTGTCCCTCTCGGATGAAGGTTGGGGCCGTGATGGAATTGGTTGCTCTCGGGGGCAAGGAGTTGGTGGTATTCCTCTTGCTCTCAAGAGCTGCTGCCAGACTCTTGAGGACCTGGTTGTGCCTCCAGGTATAGCGGCCTTGTGTGAGGCTGGTCCTACAACCGGTTAAGATATGTTTGAGAGTCGCTGGAGTTGGGCAGAGGGCACAGGTTGGATCCTCGCCATACCACTGGTGGAGATTTTTTGGAGATGGGAGCACATCATATGTAGCTCTGATGATGAAGCTGATGTTGCTTGCCTCCATTTCCCAGAGCTCCCTCCAGCTAAACTTTCTCCTCTCCAGACCTTCCCACCTCATCCATTGCCCCTGCTTGACCAGAGAGACAGCCTTTGCGCTTCTTGCTGCCTCCTCCTGACAGCGTACCTCCTCGACCACCATTTTCCTCCTCTCTGATGTTGATGCCTTACGCCAAGTTGGCTTACTTGCCGTAAGGCCAAAACCTCCTCTTCCCAACTGGACGTGCCCCACAATGTCACTGTGCCTCAAGGCTGACGTAGCTTGCTGCACCGCGTCGGATGGTGTCCATTTCCGTCCAGTTGACAGGAGTGGAACAGCATTGCTGATGGTCTGGTCTCTGGAGTCCTTCAACGTCATCTGGAGTCTCACTTTAGAGCACTTGTACTCTTCGGTGAGGCTCGTGATAGGCAGTTCAAGGACCCCTTTGCCATAGAGGCTGATATCAGTCAGGCAGCGTGGGACACCAAGCCATTTCTTCATATATGAAGTCATGGTTCGCTCCATCTTCTCCACAGTTGTTATTGGGAGCTCGTAGATAGTGAGTGGCCACATTACCCGAGGGAGAAGTCCATATTGCAGGCACCAGAGCTTGAGCTTCCCTGGCAGTAGGGTCCTGTTGATGTTTTCCAGACTGTTGGTGATGTCCTGCCTTACTTGCTGCACTTGGTCTTTGTCCCTCAGGCTTGCGTTGTACCATCTGCCCAGGCTTTTGACAGGTTGCTCTGACACCGTTGGTATTGGGTCATCACCAATACAGAACTTCACGTTTTTAAGCTGTCCCTTGACTATCGAGATGCTTCGTGACTTGTTCGGTTTGATTTTCATCCGGGCCCAATTGATGTTCTCCTGCAGTTTTCCAAGTAGCCGCCTGGTGCATGCTGCAGTAGTAGTCAGAATGGTCATGTCATCCATATATGCTCGGATAGGTGGAAGGCGGATCCCGTTCTTAGTTCGCTCACCCCCCACCACCCATCTTGAGGCCCTGATGATGACCTCCATGGCCATTGTGAAGGCCAGGGGTGAAATTGTGCAGCCTGCCATGATGCCTACTTCTACGCACTGCCATGATGTTGTAAAATCGGCTGTTGTGAAACACAATTGCAGGTCTTCGAAGTAGGCTTTTACTAGACTAGTGACAGATGATGGGACGTGGAAGAAATTGAAGGATTCCCAAAGGAGGTTATGAGGAACTGATCCAAAGGCATTGGCCAGGTCAAGGAAGATGACATGGATGTCTCTTTTGTCTTTCTTCGCCGCTTGGATCTGGTGCCAGATCATACTGGTATGCTCCAAGCAACCAGAGAACCCGGGAATGCCAGCCTTCTGTACCGCTGTATCAATGTACTTGTTCTTCTCCAGGTAGGTGGACAACCTCTGTGCTATCACTCTGAAAAAGATCTTTCCCTCAACGTTGAGAAGGCAGATTGGCCGGAATTGACTTATGTCTGTCGCATCCTTCTCCTTTGGAATCAGCACACCTCCAGCCCTTCGCCACGCCTTAGGTATTATTCCCTTCTGCCACACTATCCTCATTAGGCTCCAAAGATAGCGTAGAACATCTGGTGCGTTCTTGTAGAGCTTATACGGTACTCCATTCGGCCCAGGGGCTGATGCTGATCTTGCACGCCGTACTGTACTCTCTACTTCCTTCCATTTTGGAGTGCCAGCCTCCAAGTTGAATTCAGGAGGTTGGATAGGTGGGATATCATGTGGGATAACTATCTGTTCATGCTTTTTCGTGTCATGATAGACCTTTTCCAGATGTTCTTCCAATTCCTGCTTTGGAATTTTTAAGATTCCGCTTTTTTCCTTATCGAAAAGATCCTTGACGAACTTGAAGGGGTTTTTATAGAACCGTGTTCTTGTGTGCTCCTTCTTCTTACGAAGTTTCCTCAGATTTTCTGCTCGTCGCAAGGTTGCCAACCGACACTTAATGTCTCCCTGGAGTAGCATGAGACCATCTCTCTCTGCACTAGAAGCCTTTTTCCACTGCTTTCTCAGCTGCCTTCTCTCTCTGACCAGCCTTTCGATCTCTTGCTGCCTCCTGGATTTGGCTAGTGCTGGTGCTGATGTTGCTTTATTGCTTCTCCTTGTGTTTACTCCAAAGCGCTCTTCTCCATAGTGGTAGATGATGTCGCCCATCCTTTCCAGCTTTTTCTCTGCTGTGCCCACTTGCTGCTCCAGGATTTTTGTCAGGTCGTTGTTGACTATTTCCCACTCTCTCTTTTCAACAGTTTTGGGCCACTTCACACTCAGTCTGTGCCCTTTGATCTTTTCCTCCTTAGGGGGTCTCTGTGATTGGGTGGGTTCCTCCACCACCATTTCTGTGCTTGCATTTTCAGTGACAGGGGTGCTGATGCTCTGCGAACTTTGGTTTTTATCCTGTCGCCGTGCTTCAATCGACTGATTTGACTGGTTGCTTCGTAAGAAGTACTGGTCAATGCGAGGCCATTGTCTCTGCTCTCTCAAGCACCCTCTCTTCCCTTGGTGGGTCCTCAACCCCCTGAATGATGTTATTTTCGCCCATCCACAGGTGCACACTTGAAGTGAGTGTCCTGTTGCTGCTGTGGTTATCTCATGTACCGTGTTCTTGCTCATAGTCATGTCCGTTCCTGGGTCTGTAACCATGCTGTCAGTCATCGAGCCATCTTGCGCCCCCGCTCTCGCAGGCTCTAGGGGTATGTTTCTTTGTTCACTTTCTGTAGCATTTGGCGGGTGTCTCCAATAAACTAAAACAGCATTGGAGACTGCCGCCATGGGTAGCTAGCCCATGACAGCCCCAGTGGGGACTATTCCCTCCAGTCAGCTGTCTCTCCAAGCTGTCACACAGACTTTCCTATGTTGTCAGCTGTCCTTTCACAGCGGTCACTGGACAGGTCCAGATACTCAGAATCATAAAACACGGGACGTGATGGTAAACTGTCCATTGTGCCAATTGATGGTATGCACATGAGGTTTGCCTTGATGTTGAGAGTGGCGTAAGAGCTGTATCTCAGACGTAGGAAAGCTGTAAATTTCGGGACACATCATCAGTAGTGTACCTTTGAATCAGGGGGTGTTTCGGCCTTTCAACACTAGACACCCTCATCAAAGGTGGCCAGCTACAGGGTGATCAAAGCTGAGCCTGTGTCCCATGCCCAATCATGAAAGTTGCCTAGTAGTTTACTGACGCAGCCCACGGGACTATGCAAAGCAGGGGGCGTCCTCTTCCATGAGTCAACCCTAAAGTTGACCGCATACCTTATTCACCCTCCTCCTGATGGGTTATGACCTGGGTTCTCAAGTGGGATATGGGGTGGGGGGGGATTAATGAGCGGGTCATGTTGATACTCTATGTGCCCAGCAAATGTCCTTCCGCTTAATCCATATCCACTGGCTGCTTCTTTCGGCTGCTTCAGAGACTGATCTAATTGTCTGTCGCAGAGCCTGTCCATGGATGCCTAGCTCTTTCAGCAGTCTGATAGTGGAAGAAGCCACAAAACCTCTACATCCCACTTCAGCCGGATAGACTTTAGCTTTCCATCCTCGTTGTTGAGCATCTGCTGCCAGTTCTATAATTAAGAAATTAAGAAATAATTAATCAAAATGGAGTTTAAATCCAAATAAAGGAGAGTATGTTTATTATTATTATTATTAACAAAAATAATACAACTTTTTAGTTCTCATGTTAGCTCGGGTCCATTAAATAATATTAACAGATGCAACTTTTGATTTTTAATAATGCAATGTATATGTCAAAATTAACGTTAAGATGACTAAATGCTGTAGGAGCATTTTTTTTTATTGTTAGATCATGTTAACTAGTGTAGTTAACTAATGGTAACAAATGGAACATTATTGTAAAGTATAACCTAAAAAGAAGGAAATTAAGTATTTCAAGAATTAAACAGTTTAATTAATTAAAGATGGGAAAAAACAGTGAATATGCCACTATAAGTAGTAAAGAACATGTAGTGTAGTGATGGAGACGTTAGTTGCGTCTGAACTCACATACTGTCCAGTAGGTGCTATATGTGACCCTGGAGCACAAAACCAGTCTTAAGTCGCTGGGGTATATTTGTAGCACTAGCCAACAATATACTGTATGGGTCAAAATGATTGATTTTTCTTTTATGCCAAAAATCATTAATATCCTAAGTAAAGATCATGTTCATTGAAGATATTTTGTAAATTTCCTACCATAAATATATCAAAACTTAATTTAATTTTTGATTAGTAATATGCATTGCTAAGAACTTCATTTGTATCAAATAGTTGCATCTCAGCCAAATATTGTCCTATCCTAACAAACCATACATCAATGGAAAGCTTATTTATTCAGCTTTCAGATGATGATCTTAATTAAAAACATTGACCCTTATTATTGATTTTGTGGTCCAGGGTCACACACATTATGAATGTGAGTATTATGAATGAAAGCTCACTCAATGTCACTGGAAGTAGTAGGTCATCCTTTAGGTAGGTGAATTTGTACATTTTGTAAGCAGGCGCATGGGGACGCAGTGATTGAGTTGTGCATGTGCAGGTCCGGCTGCGGTTCTGGCGTATCTGCGAGCGGAGCTGCGAGGAGCAGAGCCCTGCAGAATGCTGAAGCTGATGGTGGTGGGTCCTCCGCGGCAGGGCAAGAGCGCTCTGCTGGAGGGGCTGCAGACCGGCAAACCCTCATCCTTCATCAGCACCGACTGCAGCATCCACACATCCAGCTGGGATCTGGAGCGACCCGGAGGAGTGGCGAAATCTGCTGTATGCACCCTCACCCACACACACACACACACACACACACACACACACACACACACACACACACACACACACACACACACACACACACACACAGGTTTCCATAGGCGTAATGGTTTTTCTACTGCACAAACTGTATTTTCTATCCTCTTACCCTGTCATTATACAAATTTATGTCCTCAGTTGTCACAAAAACACACACACATACACTCTCATAACAGAGTTTCTGTGGGTCCTTCCACAAATTAAAGCCTAACAAGTCTTGCTTATCTAAGGATATCTGAACATTCTTAAATCAAGACAAAGTCTTGTTTTCTGAGAAACTGATTAAAAGTGAATTCAAGCTTATAACATCTGCTTTCATTTTGAATAAATTTCTCAGGCAACAAGGCTTTTTAAGCAAATGAATCTTGATTTCTGAATGTTTCGATATTTGTTCTGGAAAGCAAGACAAAAACACTGAGGAAGATCATCGTGATCAGAAGGTAGAGTAAAAGTTATTAGAAGCTGCATTTAATTGCAATGCAACCAAGCATTTAATTATGTGTGAAGTATAAAATATACATGAATATACTGTACCAGATATATCCATATTTAAATATGAATATTCAAAATGTAACTCTTTAGATATAAATGTATATTTTTTTCAAATATAATATTTATGCATTTAGCAAAATGCATAATATATGAAAGTTGAATGTAAAATCAAAAATGCATGCATGTAAATCTTAACATTTTAAAAAAGAAAAAAAAATTCACAGTTAAATTATACATTTACCAATAAATCTATATCTGTACATAGTAAATATTTAGGACTGAATCACCCAGTTACTTATCAATTCAGTGATCAGTATGTTCATAAATTTGCTGCCATAAGTCAGTATATTTCTGCTTATTGGTGAGGAAAGTAACTGAAACACACTGTGGACAAATGAAGTCATCTCATGTTGATTCAAGTGTGTGACTTCATCGTTTGAGCTTTTACTGAATTCCCAGTCTATTTAATTGTTTTCAGGGCGTTCCTTCACATGTGTTTGTCCCACAATGCTTTTCTCACAGGAAACGAACAGCTCTGATTGCTTTAACCCTGTAAACATGACGAGACAATAATAAGGCAGAAAAAAACCTTTAATGGTTTCACTTTTTTCAGACTTGCTATAAAGTGCCAACATTTTGACCTCAGGGTTTATGAATGAGTAGCAGTTCTGGTATTTCCAGCTGACCTTTGACCTTTAGCTCTGTTTGTGGCCTTACATGGTTTCTTAGCATGAGTTAACAGTGTTTCCCTTCTCGTCATGAGTCCTGAGTCAGAGCCAGACATATAAAACCCAAGAGAGTGTCTCACACACAGATGCACTGATGTCATATAGACATGTTCTCATAAACACACACACAGACTGACCTCTTACACGTATATCATGGACAGAAGCAAATGTATACACAAGCTGATGTTAAAAAGCCCCAGAGATCTCTCTCCACCTCGAGCAGCTGTGAACACTTACTCCACCGCTGACTCACAGCCAGAGCCTTTTTGTGCTTTTTAAGATTAGCTTGAGTAATGTTTACGGTTGTTTAAAAGAAAGGTTCACCCACAAATTAAGATTCTGTCATTACTTACTCGCAATCAAATCTGCATTTCTTTAAAATGGAAGTTAGAATTAGTAGAAAGAAATGAAAATGGAGTCAGTTTTTTTTTTTTTTTTTTTTTTTTTTTCCATTGATTTTAAGTTGTTTCTTATGGAAACTTGTTTTTGCCACGGAGTAAAAATAGGTAATTGCACTTTTTTTTTTTTTTTTTTTATCTCACAATTATGACTTTTCTCACAATTCTAAATTCCTCAGAAGTGTTGGGGGGGAAAAAGTCATAATTGTGAGATAAAAATTAGCTCCTACTTTTTGATAATTTCGAGTTTATATTTTTGCAATCTCTGAGTTTGCATCTCGCAGATGTTATTTTGCTTCCGCCACAAAATAAATTTGTGAATTTATATATTAGACAATTCTGCTGTTATATTTCTCAATTCTGCATTTTTACCTCACAATTCTGACTTTATATCAATTAAAAAAGTCCTTGCTTGCAATTCTGAGTTTACATCTCATGATTAAATTTGTATCTTGCAATTCAGATTTTTTTTCACAGATTTTTTTTTTTCCCACCACAAAATTAAAAAGGTAGATTGTAACTTTTTATCTTACAATTCTGCATTTGCATCTCGTAATTCTGCATTTAAATTGTGCAATTCCAAGTTTGCATCTCGCAATTCTGTTTATATCTCACACTTCATTTATATCTCGCAATTAAGAGGGAAAAAAAAGTCACAATTACCTTTTTTATTATTTTAAGCTTCCATAGCTTTCCACAAGCTTTCATGGCTTCATAACAGGACAAAATAAACCATAGTTTCATCTCAGCAACTATATAATTTGTCTGAAAATGCCTTAATGAAAGTTATAAAGTGATGTTGTTAATGTGGTGTAATGCCTTTTGTTTCTTCTGTTTACACAGCTTGATTCAGTGTCCTTTAACGTGTGGGACATTGGCGGCCCGGCCAGCATGTCGACGGTGAACCAGTGTTTCTTCACAGATAAGGCTCTGTATATGGTGATCTGGAATCTGGCTTTGGGAGAGGAAGCAGTGGCTAACCTGCAGTCCTGGCTGCTCAACATCGAGGTCAGGAAACAATATGTAACGCAGACATTATGAAAATCTGAGAGCTTCTGAGCAACTCCTAGTCAGGAGGTCTCATACAGGTTATAGGTACTGATTTTACATATTAAGCAGATTTCAATTAAAAAATGATGCTTAAAGGAACACTCCACTTTTTTTGGAAATGGGCTCATTCTCCAACTCCCCCAGAGTTAATAAGTTGAGTTTTACCGTTTTTGAATCCATTCAGCCGATCCCCAGCTACCGGGGACTACTTTCAGGCGCTGCGTAATATCACTACGCCTGCTGCGGCCATGTTACGGCAGCAAAGTTCCTTGATTATTACGCAGGAATGAGAGTATAGTTCCTAATCATATCAGCCTAGAAAATCGCAACTTTTCATTTTCCGCCGATCTTAGTACACGATATAACTACAGAAGAGTCAAGTTTTAAATAGGACAAATATCGAAACTCTTTGATCGTTTTTGAACGCGATGCTACTGGTCTAATTGGATTCAATGATCTATGCTAAGCTATGCTAAAAGTGCTATCGCCAGACCCGGAGATCGGCTGAATGGATTCAAAAACGGTAAAACTCAATTTATTAACTCTGGGGGAGTTGGAGAATGAGCCTATTTCCAAAAAAAGTGGAGTGTTCCTTTAATTGGCTTAAAGGGAATGGGTCATTCTAGGAAACATGTGTTTTCCAATTTAGTGTAGATAAATATGGTTAATGATGATAAATAGAATTTTGTATCTTTATGTATTATTGACCTATTATTTATGGAATAGTTCAATAATAGTGGCATAATCTGGCATTGCAAAGCAGTAACTTTTATTTATTGATTGATTTGATATACTGATTTAGTATTTACTGTATCTGTTATTTATGGAATATTTAATATTAATGAACAGCATTGTCATTGCAAACTAAATCAATAAACTTTCTTTCATTTTAAAATAGTTGAATGATGATAATTAGCATTTGCCACTGCAATCTAAACAAGTTGATTTGAGTAGTAATAATAAATTACATTTTGCTATTTATTTATTGAATAGTTTAATAATAATGAAGACAAGCTTGCCATTGCAAACTAAGTGATTATAGTTTATGTATTTATGAAAGCATTTGCCATTGCACACTAAACAAATGCCATTGCAAATTAAATTAATAGCATATAGTTTGCAATAGCAAAAGAGTAGTTCATTACCATTTACAAGCTTTTTTAATGCTTTGTCAACTACAATCTAAATATAGCACGTATAAAGATAAAAAGACAAAGGCAAAATGCTGTTCATATATTTTCAAACATTTAAAATATGCATACAGTTTTTGCTTACACAGCAAAGGCTAGTTGGAAATGCAGGCATAGGCAAAAAAATAAATATCCTTAATAACTAAAGGGGAAAACAAATCTGTAGAGACACTACATATACAACCCCAAAATGCTATTTTTATAAACAAAACAAAAAACCTGGCACAAGCTTCTCATTAAGTCATGTTTTGATGGACACAAATGGCACTTTATCGAGCGACCTGTGTAATGATTGTGTGAACGTGTTTGTGCTCCAGGCTCGCGCTCCTAACTCTTCTGTCATCGTCATTGGGACGCATCTGGACCTCATAGACACTAAGTTTCGCACGGAGCGTGTCGCCACACTGAGGGCCTACATCCTGGCACTTTGCAGAACGCCCTCGGGCGCGCGGGCCAGCGGATACCCCGACATCACCTGGAAACACCTACAGTTAGTGTCATTATCATAACTTCAGCTACACTCTAAAAAAAAAAAAAAAAAAAAAAATCTGTAAAATTTACGGTAAAAAAATGGCAGCTGTGGTTGCCAAAATTTTACTGTAATAATACAGTAGCAACATTTTAGGTTTTATCTTAAATTTACATTCAAATACCGTAATTTCATTAACTGATATAATGATAATATATCAATCTATTTAAGTACTGAAATCTGTACCTTTGTAATACACTGATAACCACCAAAAGCAGGTGATGATGAGAGAGTCACATGATGAACCAAAGCCCACCACAAGCAGCTTTTAAATATTAACATATATAGAAGGTGCAGAGGGTCATTCACACAAACACACATGAAACTGAAATGATGCAATAGGGTCAATATCACCATAGAGTGCCTTTCAACCCTCACAACTCACACATTTTGGTCTTAATTTTCCATTCGCTTTGTCATGTCATAAATAATAGACACTTAAGTGCTATAAAAACATATATTAGCTGAGCTCCCACACGTTTATTTAGATCAGGGGTCATCAAACTTGGTCCTGGAGGGCCGGTGTCCTGCAGAGTTTAGGTCCAACTTCCTCAACACACCTGCCTGGAAGTTTCAAGTATACCTAGCATGACCTTGATTAGCTGCTTCAGGTGTGTTTGATTAGGGTTGGAGCTAAACTCTGCAGGACACCGGCCCTCCAGGACCGAACATGATGACCCCTGCATTAGATAATTATGGGCCATTATTCAAAGAATAAACCATAAGATATATCCACCCTGTCATGAACATATATTACTGTTAAATACATTTTCATTGCAATATAATTTGCATCTTAATATTTTTGTGAAAGGTATGATGTCCCTTTCCTAAACAGGGTTATTTGTTTGCTTTCAAATTATAAATACATAAAAGATTTTATGTAAACCGTGTGTTTTTAAAGAAACCTATTCGCACACATTATTTCTTATTTGGAGAAAACTGTGATATTTGATGCAGTTTATTTTTTGCATGTTATGGTTACGTTTGCATTGTTTGCTAATGTGAAATGTAACACAGGCAATTTTGTGAATGTCAATTTACGGTTATTCACTGTAAATTTATACGTTGTTTTTCACTTCCAAAAATGCTATACTACCGTAAAATTACATGTAATGTCCGATACAGTTTTTCACCGTATATAGTTGGGGAACTTACCGTTAACCATTTAAAAGGTTTTTACTGTAGCATTTTTTCAGTCTTTTACCGTTAAAATCACAGTAATTTTTTACAGTGTACTTTCCTCAATAGACGATCTGTTTTGGTGTTTGATTGTGTGAATGTGTGGTGGTTTGGCAGTGAGGTGTCGTGTAAGACGCTGGAAGGCATGGACGGACTCAAGAGGCTGTTGTTTCAGGTCACTTCCTCCATGAAGGACGTCAGCAACCCTGCTAGCTGTCACAAACTCGTGGGAAGACTGGTTAGTGTTCGTTAAGACTGTATGTTTGGCATGAACCACAGTTGTTTCTGACATTTGTTCAGTAAGATGGAAAAACTGAAGTGAAATACTGTTGCTCCACCTCAAAACTTCAGTATGCCTTTTCATTTATACATTAAGAAGGTATTTTTTTTATCCAAAGCAAATTAAAATGAGGAAAAATACAAGAAAAAGGTGAATTATCCCATGTGTTTGTCTCTTTTTGGTGTTTTATACAGATCCCCAAAAGTTACCTGACCCTGCAGGAGGCCATAAAAGCAGAGTGTCTGAGGAGAGACGAAGCCGATGAGGTGCAGTACCTGACGGACTCAGAACTGGAGCACATCATCGAGCAGAGTCCCGCCAGTGATATCAAAGACTATGAGGATCTGCAGACCGGTAATGCAAAAAATAAATATTAATAAAATTATTAGAAATTATTTGTGGTGTTTTTTTTTTTTTGTTTTTTTTTTCCTGGAAATAAATATAAATAAATTATTTATTAAATATAAATGTTATTGATCTAAATAAAATGTAAATAATCTATATTAAATATTATTAAATGCATATTAATATTTCTGTTAATTTTTAACGTTTTAAAATATTTTACACAAATGTTTAATTTATTTGCGTATGTATGTAATGTGATCTACAGACAAGTAGTGCATAACTTGCTATGAAAATAATACCAAACATAAGTGTTTTAATATACATTAATTAGGGCTGTCAATCGATTAAAAAAAAATAATCGCGATTAATCACATGATTGTCATGAGTTAACTCACGATTAATCACAATTAATCGCATATTTTTTATTTGTTCTAAATTTACCTTAAAAGAATACTTTTCAAGTTTGTAATACTCTAATCAACATGGGCATGGATAAATATGGATGCTTTATGCAAATGTGTGTTTATTATTGAAACCATAGTCAACATAGTGCATGAAGACGAGACATGTTTCAAAGGTCATAGATGTTTTTCAAAGAACTTGTTCATGTCTATTAGACACATGAAATACCAGGTTCTAGTGTTGTCAAAAGACCCGGTACTTCGGTACCAAGTCGGTACTAAAAAAATGAAAACGTCACGGTACCAGGTTTTTTTTAAGTACCGGTGGTACAGAGTACCCGGTCAACCCGGTTATTGATGCATACGGCCCTATGATTTCCGCGCACAACCTGATATTGCCAAGTGCAACATGTTCCTGGGTCAACATCTTTGTTGACCCTGGAACAACATTGATTAACCAATCAGATTTCAAGAACCAGTTTATAATTTTTGTGAAGTTTAGGATTACAATCAGTGTTTGGTGCCTGTACATCAGTGTAATTCATCTATCAGTTCCTCTGATTTTAGGGATTACTCATGGGTAAGGTTAGGTGTAGGTGTAGGAATATGGTTAAGATTATATTTTTGGATTAAAATGTTGTTCCAGGGTCAACAAAATATGTTGACCCAGGAACACGTCGCACTTGGCAATATCAGGACGTGCGATTTCCGCGATGCATAAAACGCGGACGGAATCTCGGAATCCAGTTATAAAAACGGAATTTACAGTTTAGCACGGAATATCACGGAATTTGTCAAAGTTTGGATGAATTAATCAAAAGTAGGTCATTACACTTAAATCAAATCGCGACACGGACTGTAAAAAATAAGCCGCAAAAGTCGATTCAAATATGAATCCCGCATGTTCTGCGCGTCTCTGTGTGTGTGAATGAATGGCAGAGACGCGCATTTTTTTTTTTTTTATACACACACACTGAAGCGCGCGTGACCCACGCGGTCATTTCAGCATCTGCCATCTTAGTGAGGACATAAATACATAAACAACATCTACAGAACTGCTCTAAGAGTCACTTCACGAGCATTTTACCGTTTCATTGAGTAAAACCAGCGTCATATCATATAGCTACACACAGAAATTTAAAGGTATTCACGGCAACCCGTCAAAATAAACGTTTATCTTAAAGACATTGTGCCAGGAATATATTACTATTATTTAGTAGAATGTATGTGATACTATTACTACTGTTGAATTTTTTTTTATAAATATTTATTTTTAAAGAAATCACACAATATTTCTTCGATATTTTAATAGTAAATCCCCTTTATTTACCAAAAAAATCAAATGTGTTTAAATTTAATTAATTAAAAGACAGATCAAATTTGGGTGAAACTTGTTTACTGTTTTTCATACTTTTATTACTTGTGGAAAAACTTGAAACACAATTTTCATACATTTTATTTTTGTTTGACTTTAGTGTGTTTTTTTTAATTAGCATGTGGTACCGAAATTGGTACCGAGAACCGTGGATTTTCACTGGTATCGGTATCGAATACTGAAATTTTGGTACCGTGACAACACTACCAGGTTCCCATTACTTCTTTCTTTGCACTGAGCAATTTATTAACACAAACATGTTTAGATTTTTGCATGACAGGGCAGCTCTTCTGAAAATGCTAAATGTACATTTATTATTTATTATTACATTAGTTTGTCTCTCTCTGTGCCCATTTTGATGAAGCTAAATTCTCAATAAAACTTTTTTCATTGGTATATTTTACTGTTTCTGTTGTCAGACAACGGCATGAATATGAAATAGTGACTGAAACGTGACCCATTAAGACTAAGCTACATAACCAGCTCTCCCTTCCAAGATTCAAACTTTTTAAATATATTTTTATATATAAACACAACATCTTTCCTGTACATTATGATGTTTTAATGTCTAATGTAATTTATACAATTTAAAGCAAGTATAAATCTAGGTCTTTAAACAGTGTTTTTTTTTTTTTTTTTTTTTTTTTTAAATCACCCATTATTTTAGTTATGTAATCATTGATAATTTTCTATATCTGTGCCTCCCTAGTCTAATTCACTCAGTTCATCACATTAAAGTGAAATGCTGTAATCTGATGTATTTCCAAGTGGAACAGGATTCAGTGGGATGGATATGGCTGCATTACAGCTGTTTTTTTGTGAATCTCACAGCGATCAGTTTCCTCATCGAGACGGGCACTATACTGCATTTCTCTGACACCAGTCATGGCTTGTGTAAGCTCTACTTCCTGGACGCCGTGTGGCTGTCCGAGTGTTTGGAGCGGATCATCAACCTGAGGGGCTCGCGCTCAGTCGCCCGTAACGGGGTCATCAAGGCCGAGGACCTGCGCATGCTGCTGGTGGGCACCGGCTTCACCCAGCAAACAGAAGAACAGTACTTCCAGTTCCTGGCCAAGTTCGAGATCGCTCTGCCAGTCGCCAGCAGCAGGTAAAAAAACTATGGCTTCCTGTTCTTTGTAACATCAATATATTTTATATATATTGACGTTACAAAGCTATATTCATTCTGTCTGTCAGTTAGTTGGTCAACAGTTATTGTATAACAATTATGCCAAAATATTTATTTATTCATTTATTTTCTGCAGATGAGTAATGCATATTTTGTGAAAATTAAGTTTTTATTTGATTAGATTTTTAGATTAGATATTTAATATTTAGATATTTATTAATGTTAAAATGTATAGTAATAATATTTTTAATTTTTATTTTTATATGGTTCTTAACGTAATATGGGTTGTTGACGTGACATGGCATTTTCACTGTCCCACAAGATAGAAATTACTATAATTTAATATTGTTGTTATTTAAAATGCAGTAAATGCTTAAACATTTCTTTGTCCTACATGAACCTTTTATTATAAAAGCTGCAGTGTTGTTCGATTTATTATTTTTATATTTTTTTTTTTTTACATTTTTGAGCCAAATCTCAAAATTGTCCTATGGTGTGACTGTCTCAAGCATGGTTCAACAAATTACAACTTTTATAAATGAAAAGGAAAAGCATTAAAATGCTAATAAATACCTCCGGCATAATTGTACAAGTGTCTGTTTTAGTAAATGACAATAATTTTTTTTTCATCCATATATTTCTGAAAGTGTAGGAACTTGATACATTTAGTCTCTGAAAACCATGTCCTCTGGTGTGACACCATATTCTGATTTTAAATCGGCCAATTCTAGAGAGAACTTTAATGGTCCCCATTCATGGTTGTGTTACTGAAGCCCATGACACGGTCAATTTTGTCTCAGAATTGTTCAAATATTAACTTTTTTGGAACGACTACAAAAGTGTTGCGTTTTGTTGTCCTTTGGTGTGACACCCCTAAATGATATTTTTTAATTAAAAACTGCATGTTAAACTACATAATCATGGAAAATTATGCAAATTTGTCTTTCTAACTGCTAATGACAGGTTAGCTTTGAATAGCAAGGTCATTGATAGAAAAAGGCTGAAACGTCCTATGGTGTGACAGAAAATGTCCTCCGGTGTGACACCTGCACTGTCACATCATAGGGCAAAGATGTCACACCACAAGAGAAGGTCTCTTTAAAAAGCATTTTAAATAATTTAAATAAGATTTAACTCCCTTTTTATTCTTTATTTTTTGATCATTTTCAGTGTTCTTAAGTGCAATAATTAAACTATTTTCTGATGTTTTTACAGAAAACTTGTACTGTTATAAAGTGTCATGAAAATAAGCATAAAATGGGATGTTTTTTTTGAGATAGAAAGAATTGAGGGAGAGAAATTAGTGGAAGAGAGAGGACACAGAAATATATAGAGAAAATGAACCGGGATCCACGCAGAAGGGAGGAGATCCTAAGAGAACAATGCAGAAAGTAAATGCAATAAAAAATGATGCCTTAAAAAGAGTGCCCATATAGTTTTAAAAAATCCATTCACATCTTAATGAATATAATTTAAATATCAATCATATTTAGCTGTGCAGGACAAATTTATGTTACAGTTCAATAAAAATGTTTTTAAAAAAAGCAGTGAAAGAATTGACGAAGTTAGTGACCCTTTATATTTTCTCAAAGATCACACTACATAAATATGCATTTCTTTTAAAAAAAAAAAGCATTTTTACTGCCAATTTGTCAACTACCCATGTACATTTTAACCTATATGAAATATTCATTTATTTATTTATTCATCTGTGTGAACATGAATAATGCATATTTTATTGTGAACATATTTTTACCACATTAAAACATTATTTTTAGCAATATTTTTAATTGCATACATTTTTAATACATGTATAAAATGTTCATCTTAACTTTTAGTATATATTTTAATGTTTCAGTATTGCTTTTTTATTTAATTTGTGTATTAAATTAATTTTAAGTATTTTTATTGAATTTATTAGTAAATTATTTGACATTAATTGATCAAATGTAAATGTGTACCTTGAATGCATTGCAAGTCGCCATGGATAAAAGCGTCTGCCAAATGCATAAATGTCAATGGCTAATATCAATATTGGCTAATATCAGAAAATATTTTTCAAAATTTCCAAACTTTTTTTCTATGTCAGGTTTTTAAAAATGCACATTAAAAAAGTTTTAATGGCAGTGATGCATGAACTTTTTCTCCCTATGGGAACCACCTGTCTAGGACGTGTACTGCAAGTCAGTTTGGATGCATTGCATATTACGAGTTATTGTATGTAATGCTTGTCAAGCGTGCAGTGTTACATACCTGATTTTTCTTCTCTTCATAGTTATCTGTTGCCCCACCTTTTGCCCCCCAAACCTGCCCTGGACATCCATGGCTTTCGGCATCAGAGCAACAACACCATCCAGCGGCATTTCAAGATGAGCTTCGTTCCTGCGGGGTTCTGGGAGCGCTTTATAGCCAGGATGCTAATCAGTTTAAACCAGATGGACGTGCAGGTAAACACACACCCTGAGATGACAACCTAACTGAGCAATAAAGTCAGAATTGCAGTCATTGCAAGCATAGAATTAGAGGCCACACGCTGACAATGCTTCAGGCTGGGAGTCTGCAGCAGCCTGTGAAACTGCATGGTAAGATGCTTTGCACGCTTTTGCAATCTAATTTTCCCCAAATAGCCCTGTACTAAAACTTTGGCAAAATTTTGTATTGCATAGGGCTGTTTGGGGAAAATCTTATAGATATTTTTCTGATCTTATTTGTTTGTTTTTTAACAAAAGAAATATTCTTTTTTTAATAAAATAAAAAATCATTTAAGAAAAAAATTATAAGGTTTTATAGTACAACTATAAAAATTCTATATTATATATATATATATATATATATATATATATATATATATATATATATATATATATATATATATATATATATATATATATATATATATATATATATATATATACCATGTTATGACATAATTATGACTATAATCATTGTATTGTATTGTACTATATTTTATTATACTAAATATTTGTATATATTTTTCAATAAAGAAGTCATATTAATTATAGTATGACTATAAAAATTATATTATACTATAATATATTATAAATAAAAATTAACTTATATTATATTATATTATATTATATTATATTATATTATATTATATTATATAAATTATTTTAATGCATCAATGAATTCAATGACAGGATGCCTTACAGGAAGTGAGATGGTATCTTTGCAACTTTGGCTGTTTGATATGAAACTTGCTATGAATCATTGTACAAGCCCAGTTTGGTGACAGCACTACCTATTGGCCAGAGTGCAAAAGTATCTGTCGCAAAAACTTCATGTATTTCTGAGGTCCCACTGTGTGCTATTTTGGACCAGTTTTGCATATGGTTTTGTTTGTTTCGCTTTTCCTCTTTCAGTGTTGGTTGAATCTTCACCAAAATTGGTTCAGGTCAGACACAGACAAAGACAAAACCACACAAATACAATTACTGGATTTTATTCTCCAGAAAAGCCTTAACAGTTTTGCTGGCGAAGACACCAAACAGGATGTGAGTCATTACCTTGGCAAAGCTTTTGCGTATTGACATGCAGTTTTTCTTTGTATCAACACCACATTGCCCTGAGAACATCATGCACATTTCTAGTGCCACCTACTGGTCAAAAGTTATAAATCTGCTCGATCGTTCATTATCCCATTGGAGTTTGGCCATGTTGTATTTTTAATTAATCCTTGCATGACAAGTTCTCAGGTGAAAGTGTCGTTGAAGCCGATCGATGTTCACATTTCTGGCTCGTTTCAGTCAACTGATTTTGATGACTGTCTTTGTGATTCTACGTATTAGGCATTCGAGACCAAAAAGCCCACGAAGAACCAGAGGAACCGTAGTACGGTGATCTACAGCTTTGCGGGGAACCAGCAGCGCAATCGCTGCAGCACCTTCCGCGTCCGGCGCAGTCAGACCATCTACTGGAAAGAAGGGCTGCTAGTCACCTTTGACGGTGGATATCTGAGGTTAGAAAGGGTTTGTTTTTATTTTTGAGAAATGTTGGTATTTAATTAATAAATATAAATTTATTATCATTTCATTCACCCAGTGTTGTTAGTTTTAGCTAAAACTGTGTTTTATTTAAAATAAAAAATATTAGATGAAAAACTTCAATTTAAATGAAAAATAGAGATGTTGCTTTGACAGCTAGCTGAAATAAAGTAATAAAAGTAGTAAAGTAAAAATTTTGTAAAACTGAAATAAAAAAATAAAGTAAAGTGGTGGTTGACTGTTTTTTCTAGGCTTGATTGTGTTTATGGGGTGCAGTGTAACGTGTTTATATATATATATTCCACATTGCTCTCTCCCTTCTCTGATAAACGCCCCGTTTATTTCCTGGTTTTATGAAGCGCATCCCGCAGAAATGCGTGATGGACTCTGATTGGTCAGCTGGCCCAGTGTGTTGTGATTGGCTAAACCGTCTCTAGTGCGTGTCTGAACGTCCCTCCCCTTGGCTCAGCGGCATGTGCTCCGGTTGTATTGTAAACAATGGCGTCGTCTATATTGCTTATCAGTTTGAGCCCGATTGAGACACAGAGGATATTAGTGAAGAGGATCGCGCAGAACCTGTGCAAGCACGGCTCTTAATGGTATGTTTGCTTGTTGTTGTCTCATACTTTTAGATACGCTGTTATTTGTAAATGCTACTTCTGCTGTTAGCTTCTAATATACGGTTTTATCATGATTGAAGCTTTAATACAGAACGGCAACTGCACATGCGTCCATGTATAACGCTTCTCATAGCTGTGTGGAAATTGGTGTATAATTGGAACAGTTTGTTGGAGCTGATCTGAAAGAGAGAGAGAGAGAGATGCAGAGCAGGGGGACGCGAGGAACAGGATTTAGAAACGCTGCTTTAAAACATTGATTTTGAAACTTGTGAATCCATTAGAATCATTAGAAGACAGGCATGGCCTCGCCCCCTTTACTGCGTGTTCCCGGGGGCGGGGTTTATCTGGGTTTGTGACGTCACGAACCTGGGAAGTAGCTCGTTGCAGTCTCTACGAGCCGTTTTTGTGGGCATTAAACTGGCGTAATTTTAAAAGATGATATCTCTGTTTGCATTGAACTTTCAGCTTCGTAACTTTGCAGATATTGTTTATGTTCAAACAGCAACATTACACACTAACTAACATTAAAAAAGTGAAATCGCAATCAACCACCCCTTTAAAGTTAAATATAAACAAAACATAAATATAAAGAAGTAATAAAAATTAGGAAAGCACATAAAAAATTAAATTAAATTAAAATGAAAACTAAAAAAAAATATAAAAAAAATAGTGTAATATTATATAAATAATACTAAAATAACACTGTATCCAGCATTTGGACATGTGTTTTGCTGCGAGTTCGCATAGAGTTTGCTGCAAAGCAAAAGGTGCATGTGTTCTAAAAATTTGTCCATAATGAGTTATCTTATGCCTTAGGTGTGTAGAAAATTTGTCGTATTTCTATTATTTGTGATTTAATAGATCAGTCTTCTTTGAACTATTAACCGAACCATTAGCAGCACCAAAAGACACAGAAATCAAAAGAACAATAACAATAATAATAATAATAAATATTACTAAATAAACAATTAATAAGCAATAATAATTGATGATAAAAAATAATAATTTATAAATATAAATTAATTACTATTTTATGCCATTTCTGACAAAAATACATAAATATTTGTATTTAGTCTTGTCAAAAGGCTGAAAAATAAACAAACAAATTTAATGTGTATTAATAATAATACTTATAATAACCCATTTAAAAATAAATAAAAATAACTGAATAGATTAAAAAAGCACATAACAAAAGTACTAAAATTTAAAATGAAAATTAAGCTAAACTAGACTAAAATGAAAAATAAAATGAATTCAAATATTAATAAAAAAAACTATAATAGCAACACTTACAAAAAAAAACTGACACTGTTTGTCGTCCACAGCGTCGAGTCGTCTGACCTGAACTGGAAGAAAAAGAAAAGCGGAGGCATCAAGATTATCTGCCAGTCGGAGACGAGGGATTTCTCAGCGATGGCTTTTATCACGGATCACGTTAACGCTCTCATAGAGCAGTGGTTTCCTGGTGAGGACGCCTCTAGATATTATTCTGAATCACTACAGATCTCTGATATAGTAAATCGTGTGCAACATTAATACAGAATGTTTTTATTTGCCATTTAGACATCTTCAAATGGGGAGTTTAGAGCCTTAATTATTTGTTTTATTGTGTGTGTGTGTGTCAGGGCTTAAAGTTCTCCGGCGTGCAGTGTTTGGCTGTGGAAAAAAAAATTCTACATATAAAAAAACATGTTGATATCACTGTCGACAGTGTCGAGTCCATGAGTTCGCCTACCAATGGTATGAGAGGAGCACAGCTTTCACTCTCAACCAAACTAACATTACTAGCCAATCAGAATTTTTTGCTCTTATAAACACAAGACATGCATAATAGTAGGCAGAGTCGCAGCCCTGATGAATGGAGAAGCGCGACAAAAAGCTGCGAGGCGCGATGGTCAAAGTCCATCTAGCACATATTTACATAGAAAAACTAATTAAAAGCAGCGGAGCTTTGTAAACAGCTCAGAGTAATCATGTCATCTCCATAAGAGCGATATGATTGCCAGAGCAAATTTACCGAGCTTTTTGAAAAGGTCCTGTTCACATATGATCTAATGGTAATTTACCAGTAAAGACTGTGTGAGTGAAAGGGGCTAAACTCTTACTCTGTATCTGCTGTGAGAATTGCTTAAAGTTCATCTGGGAAAACAATGTGCTTTATCTCACTAGATTTATAACATAAATTATTCATCAACCTTTGCCAACACAGGAGAATACCTCAACCTATGTCTAAATGCCACTTTGTACATCACGATATTCAAAATAAAAGTTTCTGCATGTGGCCAAATATTAAAATTTATTGGATTAAAACATCGTTTAATCACGCTGTAAAGCGGAACGTCACCAGGCCGTTGCGCCCTCTGCAGGTATTTGTTATAATTTACTTAAAGGAACACTCCACTTTTTTTGGAAATAGGCTCATTCTCCAACTCCCCCAGAGTTAATAAGTTGAGTTTTACCGTTTTTGAATCCATTCAGCCAATCTCCGGGTCTAGCGATAGCACTTTTAGCATAGCTTAGCATAGATCATTGAATCCGATTAGACCAGTAGCATCGCGTTCAAAAACGATCAAAGAGTTTCGATATTTGTCCTATTTAAAACTTGACTCTTCTGTAGTTATATCATGTACTAAGACCGGCGGAAAACGAAAAGTTGCGATTTTCTAGTCTGATAGGATTAAGAACTATACTCTCATTCCGGTGTAATAATCAAGGAACTTTGCTGCCGTAACATGGCCGCAGCAGGCGTAGTGATATTACGCAGCGCCTGAAAGTAGTCCCCAGCTATATTATAACTAGTTACCTAGCTGGGGACTTACTTTCAGGCGCTGCGTAATATCACTGCACCTGCTGCGGCCATGTTACGCAGCAAAGTTCCTTGATTATTTCGCCTTGATTATTATGTTCATATGTATAGGCATATTACATTATGTAGCCTATTTTAACTGTGTTGTTCAATAAAACCATGTAATTACTTGGTTTTGATATCTTATTTGAGCCAGTTATTATTGCCTCATCGATAGTTTATATATAAATAGTCATGCTAAAGCCTGGTTTTCACTTAGGTCTGTTTGTGTTGATAAAAATATCAGATTACTCAATTGTCAAAATAATCAGTAGATTACTTGATTACCAAAATAATCATTAGTTACAGCCATAGATTAGTTCAAATATTTCAAAATAAAACTGTATTTTTACTTTTTGTAATTAAAAGACAAATATTTTGCCATTGAAAATTTCTTAAAAATAGCATTCAAATTGTCTCGTTCTAGTGAACCAATTATTTAAAATACAGAAACAAAATCATTTTAATAAGTAAAGATTCTGAAAGTATTGAAGGAGATCCAATAATAATTGTAAATATATTTACAGTAGTGTTCCTGTGGCTAAGTGGTAGAGCGTTGCTTTAGCAGTGCAAAAGGTCGTGGGTTCAGTTCCCAGGGCACACACTTACTGATTTAAAAAAAAAATGGATAGCCTGAATGCACTGTAAGTCGCTTGCATCTGCTAAATGCATAAATGTAAATGTAGTAACAACAAATGATAATTTATTATATGATATGATTAATATCACATTTTAAATATGATGGTTTCATTCTAAACATGGTGATTATCTCAAACCCGTCACCGTAGGGTATTAATGTGGACGTGCAGCTGTTTGTTTCAGTACGGCGTTAATGTTGCACTGTGGGAGTTTGCTGTGTGTCAGTGCAGAGCTGCTTCCAGCATTAACACGCTGCCAGTCAGCAACACAGGTGCAGCACAAACACACGCTGAACTCTATAGATGGCCTCACGAGTCAGACTGTAGTTTATACAGCAGCACTGATTGATTCATTAGTCCACATAAAGCCTGTTAATTACAGCAGACGCATCAGCACACACCTGCTCCATTCAGCCGTTACACATGTGACACTCAGCTCAAATGTTTATGGGTAAACAAACTCACTGCTGTGTGACGTTATAACACATGCTTGTGATGCTGATTGTATGCGTGCTCTAATCATGAGATTTTTGAGCCTTTTCACAACGCTGAACATACACACAATATATATGTATTTGCTCAGAAATTAATTAAAAATGTGATTGATTTATCTATTTACTTATTTATTTTTAATTGTTTATTATTATTGTTATTATAGATTTATTTATTTTTCAGCCATTTTGATAACACTGAATGTACAGCTCGATTATGTATCTGTTGAGGAATGGCCTAAAATGATGATTTGTGTATTTATTTATTTATTTGTTTTTAATTGTTTATTATTATTATTATTATTATTATTGTTGTTTTATTATAGCTTTATTTTATTTTTCAGCACTCAATATACATCTTAGTAATCAATTTGCTCAGAAATAACTTAAATTGGTGATTTATTTACTAATGTATGTATTAATTGTTTATTATAGCTTTATTTTATTTTTCAGCACTCAGTATACATCTTAGTTATTCATTTGCTCAGAAATGACTTAAATTGGCGATTTATTTATTAGTTTTATCATTTTTAGTATTATAATTATTTATCAGCTTTTTGACAACACAATATACAGCTCAAACTTAAGTATTTGCTCAGAAAGTGCATATCTTCATCTATTTATATATGTATTATTTTATTTTTTATTCTTTGTTTACTTAGTATTATTTATTTGTCAATTGTTTGTTTTATTCTATTCTATTCTATTCTATTCTATTCTATTCTATTCTATTCTATTCAGAGGAACCATCATTTCAGCCAAACAGCTATTGTAGAAAAAATGGATTCGGTTCAGTTTGAATAATTCTGATTTTTTTAAATGTCTTGCCATTTTCATTAAGCCTTGATGAATGTCTTTTTATATAAAGATGAACATCTGTGTACAGACGTTTATGATTAACATGCACATGCTGCTCTCTCCCGGTCCAGCGCTGACAGGCAGTGAGAGCGACGGCTCTCGTCTCATAGAGCAGTATGCGCCCTGTCCGTACTGCAGCTCTGGACCCCGGCTGTCCGACCCACTGCCTCTGTCCGGCTCCAACCACAGCACCGTCCACTACTTCAACATGGAGGACTGCGTGCTGGCAGCTGTGGACAAGGAGCACATCAGCTGCCCCAACCACCCCAAACAGCCTGTCCCGCTACAGGAGCTGGTGCCCGAGCTCTTCATGACCGACTTCCCTTCACGGTATGATAAGTTACGCTTTTAACCATCTGATGTATATTATTATTATACTAGTTTCTGTATGAAATGGCACGTATCAAAAAAGCTAAAAACCACAAAATAAAATCATCATAAAATCTTAAAATATATATACATATATTAGATGCAGTAGTAATTATCTGTTTGTTTGCATTTAGTTCCAATTAAAAAGAACTATCAAAATAATCTTTATTTCATCATGCCAATTTCAAGATTAACTCAATAAGCAAAAACCACAAAACATCACAGGATTCATCAAATTCAAGTGTAAAGGCCTTTCCACACTGAGCATGATGCGGAAAAAAGCGACGCAAATCACCCGCGAATGTTGCTTTCACACCGAGCGCGAAACGAATGTTTACCTTCTGCTAATTCACACCTGCACGCTAGGTGGCGCCGACCAACAGTGCATTTTTCCTCAGATATGTATCGCGTGTATGGATTTAGCATCTAAATTAAGATTTTGGTTCTACACCAGAAACACAAACTATCTATAATGCTGACAAGAATAGCCTACATCCTAAAATATAATTAGAAGTACAATTAGCATCAAGCTACACTTGAAAATGTATTTAATTATTAATGTATTTGCTTGCCCACTTTAAACCATCGTCAAGTGCTTGTAATGACTTCCGATTGTGATTTATAGTTGATTTTGATTCTATAATAAGCAGACCCACTCTTTGTATGTTTAATAACACTACACTGCTAATATTAGTCATAAACATCCTTTATTGCTATAAAAAATGAGCTGCATACAGAAAATATATCGTCATAATCATGTCTATTTGCTTTCATACTTCAAGTGTAGAACAATGTTTCACTCGATTTTATTTTTTTATTTTAATAACACGCTCTTATCCGGGATACTCTTCTTAATTGTTTACGCTGGTTTTTGAAACAGTGCCACCATTCTCACCCTTTTGTGCAACAGCAGCTGCTCTGGTCACATGATCCTAGCTCAAATCTGATTGGACGGCCCGTGTTTTCGCTTTGCGAAACAACTGAAAAGATTCGTTAGACTGGACGGAAAAAGAACATTCGCTTTTTCGCTGTGCGAGTGTTCGCGGTCTATGTGGAAGCATCCATAGGAAGCTGTTGTTTTATTCCAGCGCATCATCACGTCCGAAATTCGTTTCACTTTTTCGCGCTCAGCGTGGAAAGGCCTTAAAGCTGTTATTGTGGTTTCCCACCAAAATGATGTTATTTCCTGGAGGCGCCAGCGCGATCACTTGCATTTTTCTTATCATTCGGAACTGCAAAGGGTCTACTTTTATTTGTGTGCACTCACGATATCAGCAAAATGTTTTGCTTTTTTTAGAAAACAAACAGGATGCGCTTTCTGCCGTCTCTGTCTCTCTGAACAGGAGCGCTTCACAAAAATAAACAGAAACTCAGCAAATACTTGCCTCACAGACATGATAAATATATCTAGAAAGTAGTGCTGGGCGGTATGACCAAACGTTTATATCATGGTGTTTTTCAAAATTATACCAGTTTCACGGTATATGACGGTATTTATTTTTTTTAATGCATGACTGGGTGTTTTTTTCACATTTTCTACTGATTGAGAGGAAATACTGCAGTAGATTGACTTAGAATGCCCTATTTTACTGTCATGATGAGTGAATACTGTAGAAAAATTCCACACTAAACAGTGACTAAACACAACACATTAATACATGTTAACCAGGAGTCACTCTCATTTATAATTGTAACATCGTCTGATAAGATCAACTTGCATCTACACTAAAAAGCGGCTATGTGGTGGTTTTGGCTATATTACTTTTTGTCTCATGCAGCGCACTGCCTGTGTCTGAGTAACAAACTAAAAAACAACAACTAAAAAAAGTGCATAATATTAACAGACGAACTATGCTCATATTTGTAATTCCAAACAGTCAGTAAGCGACAGGTGCTTGGAAAAGCTGTTTTCATCACCATAATAATTGATGGATATCTAAAATAGGGAGGAAGCCTAAAACAAACCCGATGCGTGGCCCGTGTCTGAGCTATGATGTGAAAATTGTCCCGAAGCCGTAAATAAGTCGGGGCCCGTGGTAAGCACTGTCGGTTTTGCCTTAAGTGAATGTAAATAGAAAACAAATTCAAATCCTGCATTTAACAGAGTTAAATGATAATATTCAGTGATGTGATGTATATTCTCTGTGTGGAGTAACATCTGGCGCAGTTGCAGCTTGTAGGCTACTTATTACTAAAACAAATATAAAGCATAAATAGTCATTAATTTTAGTTAACATATGCTATGATAATTTGTACATTTTTATTCTTATTGTAAAATAATGGAACATTAGGTCATGAATATTGTCTCAAGTTATGGAAATTTATTGGTAAAACTGTGTACAAACCCTGTATTCAGTATCTAGAAGGAACAAACAAATTCCTTGAGAACTGTAACTTCCCGCTCAATCTTTCTGATTTGAGTGATCCATCTGTATCAAGCCAGTTAAATGTTCTAATTATGCAGTTATATTATGGGCCTTTGGCATGAATTATGCTCGTGATAGAGCTGTAGTGAAAACCACTCCGCTCCGACTTTTAAAAAATCCACTCCACGCTCTAGTCATAATCACACCGCTCCACTCACACTCTCTGTTTTGGTCATCAGTGTAAACACTGCACACCTGGTCCTAATAACCAGTGCTCACATGGGTTTAATGGAGCTGAATCAGAGTGGTTTAGGCTTGAGTTATAGCACACATATAATCAAGGCTTTCAGGCTGCTGTGCTCTCGTCTCGGCATGACGTGTGTGTTTTCTGTGCGGTTGTGGTTAATAAATCGCATAAATTGGATTATTAATTCTGAAGTTAAAATGGAAGCAGAATCTGCAAGTTTGGTCTTTGAGCCACGTCAAACACATCTCTTTGAAGAGGTTCCTCTGCGACACAGGCCTGAAGTATAGTCCCCGCTGGGTGTTGAAAATCACATCATTATGAATTGATGAATCTCATGGTTACTAGATTTGTGCAATTGGCAGAAACTTTCATCAGAAAAGTGACTTACAACTCTAGCTGAAACATTCACGTCCCACTTTAAAGTGAAAATCCATCAGTAATTAAAAAGATGAATTTATATACTGACCAAGTTATTATATTCTGATTTACAAAGACATTTTTTTTTTTAAATAATTTAGAATAACATGCAATGAAAAATCGTTCCAATTAAGATCAGGAACATGCATTAAGAAAGGGCTGGTTTGAGTTTCATGTGGACTTTTATTAGAAAACATTAGAAAATGTGTTGTAATATTGTGAGCTAAGTAAACAGCACTTGTAGACTGGAATTTTTTGCTGAATTGTGTAAATTCATTTTGGCACAAATTTAACGTGACCATCTATTTATAATTATATTCTTATTCAGATTAATTACTAATAATGGTTACACTTTATATTAGGTGGCCTTAACTACTATGTACTTGCATCAAAAAATAAGTACAATGTACTTGTTGTGTTCATATTGTATTGCAAAACACTTCTGCTGCTATTGAGGTGGGATACGGGTAAGGTTAGGGACGGGTTTGGTGGTCTGGGTCGGTTTAAGGGTGGGTTAAGGTGTAAGGGATGGGTCAACAGTGTAATTATACATGTAATTACAGAAATTAATTACAGATTTAAGTACATATAGGTATTTTTTAAAATATAAGTACAATGTAAAAACATGTATGTACACAATAAGTGCATTGTATCAAATTATTAATTTAAATGTAAGTACATAGTAGTTAAGGCCACCTAATATAAAGTGGGACCCTAATAATAGTAATACCAATACTATGTAATAATACGCAATGCTAATACAATGCTTAAAATATTTATACTTATAACTATTTATAACATTTTTCTGGACTCTTTCTGCCACATTTTGTATTTAGTATATATTTAGTAAATGTTTATATAATGAAAGAACAAATAAACTAATAAAAATAAGACATAACTAAAATATAAAAAATTGGCTTATTCAAAATATCAGAAAATATTATAACAGTATATAAATATTAAAAATCACACTACTGTCAGACTTATCAGATATTTATGTAAATGAATAATCTCATCTTTTGAATAATCATTTATGAAGTAATTTCATTTGCTGTATTATCCAAAAACAGGCATCCTTGCATGATTATAATGATTGACTTTAAAAATGTGAGGCTGTTTTTACTCTGTTAAAAGTATCACACATTTGTTATGAAAAATCATATCTTTTGCTTTGCATCCATTAAGTTACATATCAGAAAATAAATCAAATTATATGAAGTACCGTACCTTTTAAGTGTTTAATTGACTGTATTATCCAAAAATAGGCATGATTATCATGATGATTAAATCTAATGCTGAATTTCCACTATATTGTGATGAGATTTTGGTCACTCTGCCGATGCATAAATATCCCAGCTTTACCGCACCACCACACTTACGGTTTAAGAATAAGATGGAAAATTGCTGATACAGTTGTTGGTCTGAATAAATAAAGTTTATCTACGAGTAAACAAAAACTGCTGATCACGTCAAAACAGGTTAATGCTCATTAGAGCTGCTATTCACAACAGGCTTGTTATAAAGTCTCTTCAAAGAGAAAGTTGAAAGGTCACGATTTGCGAGTAAAGCAGTTTAGCTTGACCTTATTAGTATTTCCAAACTGTATTAAGAACATATTCCAGTAATTTTGCTGTTACCGAGGATCTGATTTTCATCCTGACTGAAATCAAACCTGACTGGTGTTGCTAAACTAATGACTTAAAAGTCAGCATAAAAATACATAACGTAAAAGGCTCAGATTGTTTATGTACAAGTCAGATTTTTCGTGTGTGTGTGTGTATATGGCACAACGTGAAAAAGTGCTTGCCCCCTAAACCTAATAACTGGTTGTGCCACCCTTTGCAGCAACAACTGCAATCAAGTGTTTGTGATAACTGGCAATGAGTCTTTCACATCGCTGTGGAGGAATTTTGGCCCACTCTTCTTTGCAGAATTGTTTTAATTGAGCCACATTGGAGGGTTTTCAAGCATGACTGTTTAAGGTCATGCCACAGCATTTCAATTGGATTTAAGTTCAGACTTTGACTTGGCCACTCCAAAACCTTAATTTTGTTTTTCTTGAGACATTCAGAGGTGGACTTGCTGCTGTGTTTCGGATCATTGTCCTGCTTGAGGTCACAAACTGATGGCCGGACATCCTCCTTCAGGATTTTCTGATAGAGAGCAGAATTCATGGTTCCATCAATTATGGCAAAGCAGCCTCAGACCATCACACTACCACCACCATGTTTTACTGTTGGTATGATGTTCTTTTTATGAAATGCCGTGTCGGTTTTACACCAGATGTAACGGGACACACACCTTCCAAAAAGTTCAACTTTTGTCGCATCAGTCCACAGAATATTTGCCCAAAAGTCTTGGGGATAATCAAGATATTTTTTTGCAAATGTGAGACGAGCCTTTGTGTTATTTTTGGTCAGCAGTGGCTTTTGCCTCGGAACTCTCTCATGGATGCTGTTTTTGCCCAGTCTCTTTCTTATTGTTGAATCATGAATACTGACCTTAATTGAGGCAAGTGAGGCCTGCAGTTCTTTAGATGTTGTTCTGGGTTCTTTTATGACCTCCTGGATGAGTCGTCTTTGTACTCTTGGAGTAATTTTGGCAGGCCGGCCACTCCTGGGAAGGTTCACCACTGTTCCAAGTTTTCTCCATTTGTGGATAATGGCTCTGATCATGGTTTGCTGGAGTCCCAAAGCCTTAGAAATGGCTTTATAACCCTTTCCAGACTGATACATGTAAACTATTTTGTACATCTGTTTATGAATTTCTTAAGATCGCGGAATGATGTGATGCTCTTTAAACATGCTTCAATTTGTCAGACAGGTTCTATTTAAGTGATTTCTTGATTCAACAGGTCTGGCAGTAATCAGGTCTGGGTTTGGCTCGTGAAATATAACTCAGCTTTCTAAAATAATGTGGTTAATCACAGTTCTTTCATGATTTAATAGGAGAGGGGAATTAATTTTTCACGTAGGGCTAGGTAGGTTTGGACAGCTTTTTTCCCTGGACATATACACACATACATACACATACATGCATATATAGTTTTAAATTGATATAATTACCGTAATCATTTCTGTAATTCATTAGAAGTAATGAATAAAGCATATATACTATATTATATTTCATATATATAAGGTTATGGTCCTTCGAGCCGGAGCCTCATTGATGATCGATGGATATATCTAGTCACTCCCTGCCCTCATTGTCTCAGCATGAGCGCCCACAGCGCCAAGCTCAGCTCCCTGCACATTATGATGATTTCATCCTGCAATATCGTCGGCTACCTAAGCACCTACTACCTTCTTTTCATGATATATATATATATATATATATTTATAAATATAAATTATATACATACATGTACACACACACACACACACACACACACACACACACACTATTTTATTTCAGCTTATTATAAGTTCAATCAAAAATGATTTAAAACTTTTAGTTAACAGTTGCTGCACTCTCTGGCATCACAGTGTAAACTGTTTCAGATTATGAAACACTCAAGTTGAAAACAAAAGATTTACATGAGCTTCATCCCAACAGCAGTGTGGCCCGGAGACGTCTTGAATTATACAGAAGGGATGAATGATTTTACCAATTATTCATATGATTATGCAAACAGCATAATCCTCTTGGCTTGATGTCTTATAAATGAGTGTTTCCTGTTAATATCTTTGCCGCAAGTTTGTTTCACACACCCATAAGGAAGTGGTGAGGAAGGAGAGCATTGAAAGCATCTGTATGTGCGATCAGCCAGCGGAGGCGGTTCAAAGCACGTCAGATGAAATGCCGTTCCCATATGGAGCTTTCATGGGAATGATTAGGAGTGACGGCTGACTAAATGGACTCGTTTTGCTTTGACAGACTATGGGTTTGATTCACGGCAGCCACAAGATTGGAGCTGGAAAGAGAGAACAAAGCTGTCGGCTAATGATAGAGATCTTACAAAATGTCAGAAGTCAGAATGTGTGTAGTTTGGGGTCGCTAAGAAGTTTTTTTTTTTTTTTTTTTTTTTTTTTTTTTTAAAGAAGTGTCTAATGCTCACTGAGGCTGTTTATTTGATCAAAATACAGTAAAACCAGTATTATTGTGAAATATTATTACAAATATTAATACAAATATTTTTATATTAAAATATCTGTTTAGTTTTTGAATACAAAGCGCTTTGAGGTTCAACATCATTTCTTTAGTCTTCTGTCTGTCTGTCTATCTATCTATATATCCATCTTTCCTTCTAGCTATCTATTCTTACTGACCTTAAATGCTGGTATTTAAGTGTGTTATGCGTATTATACCATTTATTATATTATTACTATATATATATATATATATAATGTATGTGTGTGTATGTTTGTATTTTATTTAGAATTACTTGTATTTAATTAAACGCACACACACATGTTGGTTTTACTATACTTGTGAGGACTTTCATAGACTTCTATTGTTTTCATACTGACCTAACAATATTTTCTATTGCCCTACACCAACCCTACCCCTAAACCTACCCCTTACAGAAACCTTTTTACATTTTGAGATAAACTTCATTCAGAATTTAATAATTTATTTCCCTTGTGAGGACCAGCCAAATGTCCTCACAAGTCAAAAATGTCAAGTTTTACTATCCTTGTGGGGACATCTGGTCCTCACAAGTATAGCAAAACACGCCCCCCCCCCCCCCCACACACACACATACACATACATATATATATATAATTGTTTTAATTATAATAATAAATTTGATCATTTATATATAATATATATCATTTATGTAATTTATTACTATCGTTTTGTAATATACATTTAATTATAATAATTTGCATTTAATTTTCATTGAAGTCTCTTCTGCTCACCAAAGCTGCATTTATTTTATCCAAAAAAATGTAAAAACAGTAATATTGTGAAATAGTATTACAATTTAAAATAACTGTTGACTGACTATTTGAATATATTTTAAAAATGTAACTCATTCCTGTGATCAAAGCTGAATTTTCAGGATCATTTCTCCAGTCTTCAGTGTCATATGATCCTTCAGAAATCATTCTGATATGCTGATTTATTATCAATGTTGGAAACGGTTGTGCTGCTTAATGTATTCTTTTTGGAACCTGTGATACTTTTTTCATTATTCTTTGATGGCTAAAAAAAGTTAAAAAGAACAGCATTTATTCAAAAGAGAAATCCTTGGTAATATGAGTCACACACAAACATACACACGTGTTCAGAGCATCTGTATGTGTGTTTCAGTTTGTTCCTGTTGAAGAGTGACCTGCAGTGGAGTGAAGATGCAGCAGATATCCTGGGACAGGGTGGCAGTGGCACCATCATCTACAGAGCCAAATACAGAGGCCATCCGGTGGCCATTAAACGCTTCCACTTCAAGAAATGCAAACAGCAGTCGCTCAACAGCAGCACAGGTACTTCACGCTCCTCTACTTCCCCTGCACTTCTTCCCAAACCAGCCTCTATTATCTTTTAGATCGTCCCGCGCACCGCGCTGTTTGCGTTTGCATTGGATCCGCTTGATGAGTGATCAGAGAGTCAGAGGCGATTGGTTGGTGTTCCTGCAGGCACATGTAAGGTTGAAGGTCAAAGCGCTGTCGTTCTCGCAGCGGCTCTGACTGATGGAATTTCCTGTTAACAGAGAAACGCTAATCCTCGCTGGATTTCTCCCGCTGTGTGTCTTTCTCTGATCCAAAACCTACTGAGCTGCAGAATTTAATGAGACTTATGCTAAAAATCTCCAGTGGGGAAAATTAATTCAAGAGAAATTCTCTGAAAACATGTTATCTTACACAGTTTTGCTTCTTGTAAGTCAAGAATTATGATGTTATACCAAAAAAAAAAAAAAGTATAGCCATTGCCAAAGCAACCAGTGGGACGAAAGTCATGGGTTCTGTGCTGCCAAATACATTTAAAATACTTTACTTTAAAATATTTCACGCATGGATACCGACAGCGCTTCAGGTCAGAGGACTGGAATGGCCAGCAGAAGCTTGGTTTTGTGCTCAGTGATGCATTTTTGTGTTGATTTGTTAGGTTTGTGTTTGGATTATTGTACGGTTGGATGATCCAAACATGGCCCATTATAAGATTTCTAACAGAGTCAGTCACTTATTGATTTTTTTTTTATCTGTTGGTATTTGATAGAATCCATGATGCCATGTGTCTAAACAAGATGTCCAGGACCTCCAGCAGAAATATAGGCCCACAACATCAAAAATACAGCAGTATATTTCATTGTACACATGGGGTACTTTTTATCCCTGTGTTCACCAAACCCATCTTGAGTGTTTGCTGCTAAAAAGCTCATTTTTTAGTTTCATCTGAGCATAGAAGCCAGTCCCATTTGAAGTTCCAGCTGTGGTCCTTGAAGAGTCTTTAGCCACTCAAACTCTCCTCCTCACCGTGCATTAGGACGATATAAACACACGTCCTCTTCCGGCAGTTTCGTAACATTTTATGTTGATTGGAAATTCTTAATTATTGTCCTGATGGTGGAAATGGGAATTTTCACTGCTCTAGCTCTTTTCTTAAAGCCACTTCACTAATTTGTGAAGCTCAATTATCTTTTGCTGCACATCAGAAATATATTCTTTGGTTTTTCTCATTGTGATGGATGATTAAAGGAATTTGGGCTTTGTTTTCCCTCCTATTTATATTTCTGTGAAACAGGAAGCCATGACTGGATAATTTCATGTTCATAATCACCCTGGAGTGCTCAAAATAGTGAATATGAATGGGAATATTTTTCAGATATATTTTACTCATAAGAATTTCTAGGGGTACCAATAATTGTGTCCACCGTGTGTGTGTGTGTGTGGGTCTTTCTACAGAATTAGTGCAAACTTCTGTCCCACAACTAAAAAAAACGCATCCAAGTATTCAAATCTTAGATGTTTACTAAGATCCTTCTATTATCTATTGAAACCCACAATAATATTTTAAATATTAGTAAGCTTAATATATATGAAATCATTGTTTATTGAGTACTTTAATTTGGGAGGTGGCTGTCCCGATCCCTAACCCCTAAATTTCTACTTATGAAAATTATATTGAAATAATTTTGGAATTTTTTTTCCATTGTTTTTAAAAGTATCTTTTTGATTATTTTAAAAAGTGAAGTTATAATATTCTTTGTAAATTTATGGAGCTTTATGTAAAAAAAAAAAAAAAAAAAAAAGTCTCCCGTATCACTACCGAAACATTGTATGTTTTAGTCCATTGGCTGGAGACTGATTTTAACTAAACCCATAAATGATCAGGAAATATTCCTGTGTCCCCCTCTCTCATAGCTACAAGGTGTGAGTAGATATGTCCCATCATTTTGAGGTAAATGTGTTCAAAAGTCTGAAAAATCTGTGTGTAACTTTAAGGAACGTCACTACCGAACACTCTTTTTTTTTTTTTCTTTTTTTTTTTCTTCTTTTTTTTTTTTTTGCAATTAAGCACACTCTTTAGTGAGTTATTCCATAACATTTAGTTTTTATACATGTACCACTGTTCAGAACTGTGCTAGCTAACCATGTGCTGATTAGCGTCTTTGAGCTAGGTTCAAAAGTATCTAAAATTGTCACTACTGAAACATGTCATCATTGTTTCGGTAGTGACAAAAGGGAACACACAATCCTCATATTTGGGGGAAAAAAATTTTTTAGTACAGTTATGCAAATGTTTTGTATTTAAGTATGTTTTAGTATGTGAGAGAAAATCCTGTAATGTGATGTTGTTGCTACAAAAGCATTACTGTCACTACCGAAACATGGGATGTTTTGAAGTATACTGAATTATTAACGAAGATGTTATGATAGTTTTTGGTTCGATGTCCAACCCAAATTGGAAAATGGAAATGTTGGGACATTTTTTAAATTTTAATAAAATGAAAACTAAAAGAATTTCACATCACATGAGCCAATATTTTATTCACATTAGAACATAGATAACATAACGAATGTTTAAACTGAGAAATTTTACAATTTTATGCACAAAATGAGCTCATTTCAAATTTGATGCCTGCTACAGGTCTCAAAATATATACTAAAAAGTAGTAGTATTGTATAATTTTTTTATATTATATTGTTAAAAATAATTGTAATAGAAATATACATATTAATAATAATAATAATAACAATAATATTATGCTTAATAATAATAATAAGCACATTCGTATTAATAATATTATTATTATTATTATTATTATTGTCATATTAAATGTGGAAAAACTGGTTTTCCCTTTTTGTCCTTAGCATATCACATGTTTGAGCAAAGCAAAATAAACCTCATTGAAAATAAAATAAAGGAAACAAATAAAAAGTAATCAAAAATATAATAAAATGGGATAATGTGCCAGAACAGCTGAGTTTAATGTCCGTTTTGAGTGTTATAAAAGGTTATCAGACTTTATAAGCTGTGGTTTTACAGCAGCACATCCCATCGTAATGATTTTCTCTTGAGCTGCATCACGCTCTGCTAGTTTCTGCCTTCCTCTGACCTTGAAGGCCTTGCACCTCTTCTATTTGCTTCCCCGATCCCGCAGAAATATCTCCCAACTATTTCTGAAGCGCAGTCTGTCATAACTCATGCTGCCAGTGAGAGAGAGCTGCAGAGACTCGCATCAGTCTGCTTCGTTTGCAGGTTTCTCTCCGTCAGCGGCGTTTTATGTTGACTATTTCTCTGCTGGCCCCATTCACTGCTGTTTGAATTGGTTTCTCAGTAGTTCCTGGTTTTATGTCTCCGCTGATTTATTCCCTCCCGCTCATTCTAGAGCTTTCTTTACTATAAAGACTGCTACTAAATCAAGACATTTACTTTTATGACATAAAGTGTATCTTCCTCATGAATTCTAGACATTACTTGTTCAAAGATTGCAGTGTTTTGTCGAGTGCAGTCATGTACTGGAGGTTTATGGTCTGTAAAGCCGTGCTCTATGGTAACTAACGGCAACAGTGGCTGGCAACAGCAGCTGGCATCTGCCCTTTGGAAGCTTCTAGAATCCTCATTTAGCTTTTGTGCAAAAAAGTACAATCAATGTAAAAAAAAATATATATATTATAAATACAGTACTGTACTTAAAACATTGTGTGCTGTAATAGTCAGTGCTTTTGGCAACAATTAAATTCAATTCAAATATGTGAAAATTATTCTTTTATATAGTGTATATTTTTGTGTGTGTGTGTATATATATGTATGTATGTGTGTGTGTGTATGTGTATATATATGTGTATATGTATATATATGTGTATGTATATGTACATACGTACACACACACACACACACACACACACACACACACACACACACACAAAGTAATAATATAATAAATGGTATAATACACATATAACACACTTAAATACCAGCATTCAAGTTTAAGGTCAGTAAATTTTATATTTCATTAAACATATGCATATTTGAGTATATTTATTTATTTATTTATTTATTTGCTAAATTAATACATGCAACTTAATTTTTATATATATATTTTTTATTTTATTTATCTGTTCCCTAAAGGACAAAATGATTTCTAGAATATTGACTATTATGGCATATAATAATATTTTGTTTTCCTTTTTTTTTAATATTTGCTACTGTACTGTATTTATAATAGAAAAAATAGACCTGAGGTTTTTCTTGTATATTGATTGTTTTCTCTGGATGTGTCTGGCAGCACAAACTGTGAGGGTAAAAGAGCAGCGGTCAAGGATTAGGCTTTATGTAACACAGACTGACCGCTCTCATTAAGGGCTGTAATAAAAATCAAATCCAGCCCGAGACTTCAAAGAGGAAACCCGTAACTGTTCCCTGACCTGAAAATAAATGTTCTGATTTACAGCTGCAGGGTTTCTACTGGCTCTGGTTACTCGCATGTACTAAAACAGAGCTGGTCTGGGGTCAGCGGCTGACGCTGTAAACTCTTAATGAGCACCGCTGCAGATCGTGTCCCACTGAGTCACACATCACCCTAGAAACTTTGTTTCATGCAGCGACGGTAGCTTGAAATAATACGCAGGAGTCTGAATGCTGCTGAAAGGCATTTAACGTGCTTTTGGGGATCCAGGATGCTAAAATAAAGACTGTTTGCGCCATACAGACATGATTTATGATCCGCTGGCTGACGGACCACCAGGCTTTGGTGATTTCCGCTCAAATTCGACAACTGACTCCTGGAGAAACGAGGTCTGCTACTTCAGGCCAGTTTTCACTGACAGTGTTTCCTAGTCAAATAAATCATGATCTATACTCACGTCAGTGTGTTTGGGTTTTTCACCATGTGTTTCTTTCAAAGTAGGCCACGGTGTTTTATGACGTTTTCTCTATATCGTCTCCTGCTCCAAAACAAACAGGAGAAACTGAAATAAAATCTACAATGAAAACAGTGATGTGCTAACAGTGATAATCCCGCTGCTCCTTAATAAGGACGGGGAACTCTCCGTCCTCTCTATATCTCAGGATTGGATGGACCCAATGTTTCTTTTTAAGAAGTGAGAGGACAACAAAATCATCCTCACTGCTTGAAGACTCCATTACAGTTTTGCAAATATTAATTAATACGCATTGGACTCTGTGTGCAAGGTTTCTGTCCGTGACAAATTTTTAGGATAACGAATACGAAAAAACGCTTACGAAAATTTCGGACTCGGTGTGCAATGACCTTTAATATTCTGTTATATCTGACTCCGAAATCTGATTGGATGAGCCACGAGGTAAAATAGCTGATAGCAAGTCTACATAATGTAAAATATCACATTATTGTGGGGAGGTCTGGGCAGAGAGAGAGAAATTGCAAGCTCATAGACTGGGTTTCCGCAGGGTCTTAAAAAGTCTCACAACTTTCGCGATATTATCGTGGTCACATGATGATATGAAATGATAGGTCTTCTGGGAAAAAAGTGTAGTTTTTAAAATATATTTGTTTTGGGCCATTATGCTTTGGCACAGTATCTGTCAAATGAACTAAAACCGAAAGCACAATATGCTTAAACCCTTCATCAAGTCTGTTTTTGCTGCGTGTTTTAAAGCGAAGCGCACACATTGTTCATGCTCGATCAGCGGCTCCGTTCACAGCGAATGAGCAGTGAGCTCGCATTTGGGAACACAACAGCCACCAGTTAGGCTTTATTTTGGCGGCAGATGATTACAGTATATCACTAGATTTGTAGTGAGATGCGTTTTTGTAAGCCTGTTTTCACTGAAGCTGGAGGTTTCCTTCAAAATAAACGTTCCACTGCCGTTTCCGTCAAAATAAAAGCTTAAAAGTGCAGTATGAATTGCTGACAGCTAGTGGTTTAAATGCGGTCCAAATTCAAAATATCTCTTTCAAGTGTAGAAATTAAGAAGTATTGTAATTTCCCTAGTGCAGTGTAAAGCAAAAATAATATACCTATGAAATATTCATTTTCACTTATTTTACAGTGCAATTGTTTTGACAATATATGTGACAATATATGTGACAATATAGGGCAACTGCTGTCGTTATCGTTGTTGTTGTTGTATTCTAATTCTAATCAAAGGGTGGTATTAACATCCGATACAGTCACCACTGAAGTAAATAATGTGATGAATTGTCACAGAGAAACAGTAATTTTCCAATACAGAGGTTGTTGTTGTGGATTCACATGCTGATGTGAGCATGTAAATGTGATTGTGTTTGCACTCATTATGGATAATTATTCCATGACCTGAAGTGAGAGTCTGAGCCGCTCTCTTCAGGCCTGCAGCTCAGTAACAGCTTGTTGAATTGGTCTCTTCACAGACACCATGATGAAGCACCTGCAGTCGATGGACGCGGCCCGCAGCTTCTCAGAGTTTCGTCAGGAGGCCAGCATGCTCCACTCCCTGCAGCACCCGTGTATCGTGGCTCTGGTGGGCATCAGCATCCACCCGCTCTGCTTCGCCCTGCAGCTGGCGCCGCTGGGCAGCCTCAACACCATCCTGGAGGAGCGAGCCAAAGGTGACGCATGACAGTCAGCACGGCGTTTGTCTGCATTTGCATAAAACATTGCCAAACATACAAGCAGTTATGATCAGGCAACAATATGCATCATACACATTTATTATTTATAATTAGAGGTTTCATTATTAATATAGTACAGCAGCAAATATCACAATCTCCATCACTTTTATAACATTTTCAGAGTGATAATTTGGCATCAGACTTTTTATTTATTTTTTTATTTTTTGGCATGAAAATTTGGACTTTTAATTATATCAGACTGGTGAACAAACCTTAAAGCCTTAATAATTCACTCAAAGTCACCATTTACTCACCCTCATGTCACAAACATATCATAAAAGCAGTCTCTTCTGACATCATGCGATGGGTTTGGGTGAGAAACAGCGTGAAGTTGACGTCTGTCTTTTATTGGTTGACGTTCCTCAGGTTCTCAGTACGTGCCGCTGGGTCACATGCTCACCTTCAAATTGGCCTATCAGATCGTGACAGGCCTGGCGTATCTGCACAAGAAGAACATCATCTTCTGTGATCTTAAGTCCGACAACATCCTTGTGTGGTCTCTGGAGCTGGAGGAGGCCGTCAACGTCAAGCTGTCCGACTACGGCATCTCGCGCCAGTCCTTCCACGAGGGAGCGCTGGGGGTCGAGGGCACACCCGGGTACCAGGCTCCCGAGATCCGCCCCGGCATCGTCTATGATGAGAAGGTTCGTACCGATCTGATGAGTTTGATTGGCTGCACCAGCAGCTTTAGTGTGACAGCAAAGGTCAAAGTCTGTTTGCTGCCTCAACTCAAGCTGAATTCAGATTCAGAGGATATCCACTCTTTAAAGGGTTATGAAACCCGCTGTTTCAGCACTGTTTAGTTCTCACCACGGTTTAAAAAAAAACGCTAAAAAAGTGGGCGTGGTGCGCTGCGGAGGGGGAAGAGGGGAGACAGACAACTTCGGTTTCAGACAGTTTCATTTCGCTCCCATCGAGTGTGTATATATATATATATATATATATATGAATGCGCTGTTGCATCTCTGATAACTTTTACATTCACATTTAGTCATTTTGCAGACGCTTTTATCCAAAGCGACTAACAATTGGGGAATACATAAAGTGATTCATCTTGAAGAGGCAATCAGACAGACGAAGTGCTCATAACACCAAGTCTCAGGCATTGTTCAAATAAGTACAAGCTAGCAAGGGAAGGAATAAATAAAGAGAAAGAGAGAGTTTTTTTTTGTTTGTTTTTTTTACCAGAAGAGCATTGCAGTAGTCCAGCCTAGAAATGACAAGGGCCTGGACAAGTTGTGCAGCATGCTCCGTCAGAAAGGGCCTGATCTTTCTGATGTTGTGAAGTGCAAACCTGCAAGATCGAGCAGTCTTTGCAATGTGCTCTTTGAAGGTCAGCTGGTCATCAAAAATTACACCAAGATTTCTGACTGAACTTGATGGGGTAATTGTAGAAGAACCTAACTGGTTGGTGAAATCATGCTGTAGAGCTGGAGCGGCAGGGAAGACAAGAAGCTCAGTCTTTTCCAGATTGAGCTGTAGGTGATGTTCTTTCATCCATGCCGAGATGTCCTCTCAGTTAATGTACGTGATCTCACAGTCTGAAGCGCCCGTCATAGCAAATCAACACATGCTGTTGTGAATAATTAAGCGAAGAGTCTTCTCATAGGATAAGAACACGCAGTCTCATGAATAATTTAATAAACACCCACACGTCATCGACGTACTATAGAGACAAGCGCAATTTTTTAACCCGGAAGATGAAAATAGCACAAAAAAGCTTAAAACATTTACATTTACATTTAATCATTTAGCAGACGCTTTTATCCAAAGCGATGTACAATATGAGAACAACAGAAGCAATTAGACCATCGAGAGTGCAGCAGTATACAAGTGCCATGACAAGTTTCAGTTAGCACAGCACAGTACATATACAGTAGCTAGGGTTTTTTTTTTTTTTTTTTTTTTTTTTTTTAATAAATAGATGGAATAGGAAAGTGTTAGTATTAGTTGGTCAGGTGCTGGTGGAAAAGATGCGTCTTCAGATGATCTTCTATGATGTGCAACACAACACCTCTGCTAACATCTCTGAAAAAGTAGTCTGGGGTTTCATGACCCTTTAAACTCTCCTCGTGATCATATAAAGCTGGTTAACCGCCAGTTTTCACATTGATACCAGAAAGTGATGTTAATATGACTATATGCAAAGTACTGTTAAGATGTAGGAATTTGCTCGCAGGAATTATGCTGTTATGCATAACTAGAAGTTCATCAATTATTTAGAACTTTACAGCACAAATAAGACACATTTATGAAATAATTCATATAAACATCACATTGCTTTTAAACTCTCCAGTGCACTTTGTTTTATACTTGCATTTATCCATTTGACAGTCCCAGTCTGAGTTTTTTTTTTTTTTTTTTCCAATTATTGGCAATATGTTTCGGCGCCGAGTCTATTTTTGCTGCGCCGCTTACGCTGAATTAAAGCCACAGTGCATTTTTCTTGATCAAAATTGACCTGATTAACATGAAAAATGACACATTTCACCGTAAAATCATGTGAGGTGTTTAGTGTTTCACAATCACGGGGTAAAAGGCACACTGTATTGATAAATACTTTAGCTAAAAAAAAATAAATAAATAAAAATTGATACTGTCTAAATTAATACTTGTTCAGATCAATCACTTTAGCAAAGTTTGTACTAGGCTATTTTCTGCTTATTTTGATAAATAATGTTCAGTAAATATACTGTCATTAAAATGTTAATATAAAAATATATATTTTAAAATACAGAAACAAAATAAAAAGTAAAGATTCTGAAAGCATTGAAGGAGATCCCATAATAAGTTAATATAGATTTACAGTAGTAACAACAAGTTTTATTTTATTATATGATATGATTAATATCATGTTTTTAAATATGGTGGTTTCATTATAAACATGGTGATTATCTCTAAGGTGGACACCCAACATAATAGGCTATACGATACCATATGAACCATGTCATGTCAACAGTTGGAAAAGTCAGCGATCTATTAATTATCATGTTAATTATTGTGCATTTCGCCCCAACAGCAGAGGCGCTTTTTACCCCAAATACCATACTTTTACATATTCTTCTAGTTATTGAAAAACTGTTGCTTTAATTATCTTAAACCAAACTGGTAATCCTTAAGACATTTATCTCAAAATATATTCAATAATTTTAGCGATTCTCATTTTCTACTTAAATCTACAACATTTAAAATACAAAACATCAAATATTAGATTTAGCACAGAATCGACTACATGAAAACACATCACTGCCAGGAGTTATTGCCCAAACTTCAAAGACCGGTTTAAATTATTAAAACTAGAGGCATTTATTAACTTTAAGATTACTTTTTATCATGTAAACTATATGTACAGCATGTTATATATACGTGACAGAGGGGAACACGGCGCATCACAGCATGCTGCCCATATCAAAGCACATGACAGACAGCTGTCGGAGAACACCTGAAAAACGTGACGGAATGAACGATACTCGTCTGTATTTGCAGTACACAAACCGCTTCTGCGCTGCCTCTGCTCTGCTTACGCGTACGGTGTGAAACTGGCGTAGCTGTGTTAAAAAATAATGAGAATATATATACAAATATATCCTAGTCCTGATCGGCAGGTAACGTCCGATTCCGATCGAGTCTGAAACCACGTGATCGGATCTGGACATCCCTACATGATAGTATTTATTAATATTTTAAATTAGCTTTTATTTTTATATTAAGTTTTTGTTTTAATTAAAGTTTATTGTGTACTTTTGTTGTTTTTTTTCATGTATTTTTTTTGTATTAGTATTTATAAATTATTTTTTAGTTTTCGTTTTATTTTTTATATTAGCTTTATTTCAATTCCTGAAAATTATTTGTAATGGTTTTGGCTACCATTTATGCTTATGTTTTCATTTTGATTTAAGTTTTAGTCATTTTGTTAGGGTTTTTAAAAAAAAAAAATTCTTAGCTGTAATTTATTTTAGTTTCAATTTTAGTTTTAGTAATTTTAGTACTTAAACCTATTTATTTGAATTGGCTGCCAAAGCAACATTTCTAATTTTCATTTGTTTTTTTAAATCGACATTTATATCTAATATTTCTATTTAATGTAATTATTTCAATTAGGGAAAATGACTTTGTAATAGTTTTGTTTACCATTTAAAATATTGATGCGATCCAAAATTTAATTCTACTCATATAATTGTGCATTAGTGTTAAATAATCATCATATTTTATTTTGTGTGTATCCAGTGTTACTTTAGTATTTTTATATATTATTATATTATTTACTAGTATTTTCGTGTAGCTTTTATTATGATATTTTTAGTTTTTGTTTTAATTTAATTAGAAATATTATGTTTTTTTTTTATAATTTTTCTTTTTCTTAGCTTTAATTTATTTATTTTAATTTTAGTCATTTTAATACTTCAGTTTACTACTTTTAAGTTATTTGTCAGGGCAACATTTCTAAGTTTTTCCATCAAATATTTATATTTGTATAAGTAGTCAACATTTACAGCACTTGGCTCTCCAGTGTTTTATTGTACTCATGTAAATAACTGTGCATTAGTGTCATCTGATCCTGATTTCTGCTTGTTTTTCCATACTGAGGCACAAGTTGAAATCACGTGCAGTAATCGACAGCATCTGTCAATAGAGCTTAACTTGTTTTGCACCCAGAACGCTCCTTTCATCGGTTTGTCCAGTCCAGGAAACCACATTCAGTAGTGAGTCTGAGAGCACTGTGCCTTCAGGCGTCTGGAGAACACTTCTGACAGGTTTTCTTTGAGATTGCATGTGCCTCCCCTGCCTGTCCACATCCAGGGATTTCCCTTCAAAGATGGATTTGAGATCCAGTGAGGCTTTTTTCACGAGGCTGATTTGTTTTCCAGCTCGGTTTGCTGAGTTTGCGTGGATCACGTCCAGCAGAACAGAATGAAATCTATTACCATGTTTCTAATGGAATTTATGATCATGTTTCCACAACTTTCATACAGCGTCACAAGAGAACGACAGATGTTTCAGATGTTGTAGTTTGTGGGACTGTTTATCCTCCCAATCCGAATACTGGATACATTTGTTTTAGATTCGATTGTTCTTTTTAGGTCCAGCACCCTGACTTTTTGCAGTCGGCAACCCAAAAGCTTGTGATTTTCACGAATGCTTTCCAGTTTTGTGTACTATGTGCATCAAACAGTGAGTAGGCATGGACTGTGGGCGACTGTAGTGCCGTCTGAAGCTGAAAAACCCTTCACAAAAGTCAGACCGTGTTGATTTTTTTTTTCTTTTATCCATTTTGTTTATTTGAAATATGGAAAAAAAAAATAATAATATATAAAATATAAATAATAATATAAAATATATATGTATGTGTGTGTGTGTGTGTGTGTGTATGTGTGTGTATATATATATATATATATATATATATGTATGTGTGTGTGTGTATATATATGTGTGTGTATATATATATATATATATATATATATATATATATATATATATATATATATATATATGCAATGCAAGGACATATGCATTTAAATTTTCAATCAAATTGTTGTTTATAATATGTTTTGTAATGGCAAAAAGTTTGTTAAAATGTATATTTATAAATGGAAATTAAAAGCATCAATCGCTTAAGCTAATATAATAGTAAAGATCTGGAATTTATTTATTTATTTATTTATTTATTTATTTTTTGTCAGACCAGATGTTGTACAGTTTAAGAATAAAATTCAGAAATTCTGAAAATTACATTTTCATTCAAATTATGCTGATAATGTATTTTGTAGTGGGGGGGGGGACTTCCTCTGCAAATATAACAAGGAAATACAGATATTAATATATTATTTGCAACCAGTAAAAAGGTGATAAACTAGGAAATGGCACAAGGAAGACGCTCCAAATAAATATAAATGGCAAGAAGTTGTAGACAATGGATATTCTGTTCTTTTCAAGAGAAAATTACTGGAGGAAATAGTTGTTAATAGACAAAAATATTAATAGTTTGTTAATAGTGTATTTTATTTTATTTTATTTTATATTTTATCAGACCAAATGTGAAAGGTTGTGTCTGTATAATATATGAGAGAGAGAGAGAGAGAGAATATACTCTGTGTGTGTGTGTGTGTGTGTAATAAACAGTCCTTGAATATAAAACAACAGGATTCATTCAGTGACACTTTTCCTAGTCTCCTAAGAGACATTTTAATTAATTAGTGATTGTCATGGCTAATCGAATCATTAGCGTAATAGCCTTTTAACATGAGATATCTTGACTCAAGAAAGATTGAGAGTAAAGAGTCTCTGTAGATCCTGTGTGTGTGTGTGTGTGTGTGTGTGTGTGTGTGTGTGTGTGAACTAGTATATACACCAGACTTTTTGTGTGTGTGTGTGTGTGTGTGTGTGTGTGTGTGTGTCTATTTCCTGCTCTTTCACATGCCTGCGCTGTGATGTCATTTCAGGCTACCGAAACTGAAGCGAAATGTGGAAACGTGCCTTTTTTCCTTTGTGTTGGCAAAGCCAACCGCCCTAAAAATACAGTCCCGGATTGACACGGCTCTCGTCAAAGCACATGTCCATTTATAGAAATGACCTAGAAAGACGTTTAATAGAAATACGTCTGCCGAATGAACCACAGAAGTGTGTGAAGTACGATCTGCTGTGTCAGAAATCATGACTTCATTCTTCCTTTTGTTAACTCATTCTTTGCTTTTCCATCTGTCCTCCCTTCTGGCCTCACATTTCACCATCGCCATAACGTCTGGGCCACATTTTGTGTTTCAAAAGAAAAAAATCTAGATGCATGTTCATTAGAAGTAAAATGATTATTACATAAACTAAATTCTACTAAATAAACTTAAAAACAAGATTATTTTTCTTAGCCAACTGGCATATGGCAACATTTTTGTCATTTTTTAGAAATAAAAAAAAAATAATAATAAAAAATAATATAATTTTAAAAAATCTGTTGCATAAAAAGTTAGAAAAAGTCAGATTATTGAAATCAGTTTGGTCTATTAGATTGTTAGGTTTTGTTTTCTGAAAAATGCATGACAATTTGTGCTTAAAGTGCAGTAAGAAAAAAAACTTAACTCAAAGGAAAAACACAATAATTTCTCTTAACCCACTGACAGATGTTTTTTAAGCATAAACTCACTTAATTTAAAACAAGATTTATTTTTCTTTAGTAAATGTACTTTACTTTTTGTTTTGTTTTTTTATATCTATATTAGAAAAAGGACAAAAATACTAAGTGAGGAAATGATTTTCATGCAGTGTTGCAGATTTTTCTGGGCTTGAATTGCACACAGATGGGACGAGACCAGATGTTTATTATTGTTTTCATTTATCAGATTATGTCAGATAAAGTGACATATACAGCTCTGCTTATGGAGATTTATTTACTTGCTATCTTCCCAGCGAGATGGGGGAATTGCATGGTGCAAATTGGCAGTAAATGGACCACGGGTTGCTGTTAGATGACGCTGTCATCTGTGTTTCAGGTGGACATGTTCTCGTACGGCATGGTCCTGTATGAGCTGCTGTCCGGCCGCAGACCGTGCATGGGTCAGCACCAGCTGCAGATCGCTAAGAAGCTGTCGAAAGGGCTGAGACCGGCGCTGGGCAGCCCAGAGGAGGTGCAGTTTCACTGCCTGCAGGCACTGATGCAGGAGTGCTGGGACACCAAACCAGAGAAGGTACAGCACACGCCTGACTTTTCATAAAGATGCATTCACAATTCTTTTACATAAAGTTAAATTCAACTTTGTCACACCATTATTGGTTGCAGTTGCTCATTGGAAATTAATCATTTATGGTGGTGTAGCATGAACAGTAAAGCAATGCATTAGCAATGCCGAGGTAATGGGTTGGATTCCCAGGGAATGGATGAACTGAGAAAATGTGTGACCCGTGCTGGCAAAATGAGTGTGAATGCGCATGCTGTAATTTTGAGCTACAGGCAAAAGAAGTGAGAAAATGTCAGTTTTGGCCGAATTTGAGGTTTTCACAAAAATGAGTTCATTGAGCCCTCTTCTAGAGATCCCAATGCTCCAAATAGTGATTAAACACATAAAATGATCTTTATTTGTACGTTTTCTGAGAGGAGTACGCCTACCTTTTTCTCTGCTCGCTTCTGGACACCTGCTGCTTCTCACCACAAGTTTTAGGTTTATTGTTGCAAAGTGCAGCATTCTGGCTTTGTGAATATTCATATCGAATTCTTGACGAGTCTAAAACAGTGAAATATGATTTTCAAACCCATGCTGACGAAAGCGATCGCGCTGACTGACATTTGCAAAGCGCATGCGATCGCGATCTCCCTATAAAGTAGTCCTACATTTATTGCGAAATAGCCTATGTCTTGGCGAGATTCACGCAAACATAATCTGTTATGTCTTACATTTTAATGTTTAGTTAATGGTTGTGGAAAAATCCACATAAATGATGTTATAACATTATATTAGATCTATGCATTAAATTAGGTCTTAATATATGTCTGTCTTTTAATCGAACATTAAAAGTAAGGACGGAACCACTCTCTGCTCTTGATTAAACTACTGTTTATTTGCATCTTTATTCTTATTTTTAATAACAAAGATAAAATAAAAAATAGCTATATTGTGATTTAATATAGTAATAAGAAAAGAATTGGAGGAATGTATCTCGATTTTTTTCTAAATCAGATCTGCTGACTCTATCGCATTCAAACGGCTTTAGCGCAGTCATTTTTTGTCTGATTCCAACAAGTCATATATCATTTTGAAGGTATTTTAATGGAGAATTGAGAAAATAAAAAGAACTCATTTTTGAAAACTTGCTCGTTCTAACTCATTTTGCCAGGACGGGTCACAAGTATATTTTTAATGCATTGTAAGTTGCATTGGTTAAAAGCGTCTGCCAAATGCAAAAATATAAATGTCTTGAAAAATGGTTGTCAGTGTGAACACCCCATAATTTTGATTTAATTGCTGAATATTGTATATTTACTTGGAAAAAAAGGCAAATTACTGAAGTCAAATCTGTTTTAAATGGTTTCTGTTGTAGACTTTAATGGCAAAAATAGTGGTGAAAGATCAAGAAAGCTCATCTTATATAGAATATACACTACTGTTCAAAAGACATGGTTCAGTACATTTTTTTTTATTTTTTAAAGACTTTTTTTATTCGGATATAATGAATTAAATTGATCAAAAGTGACAGTGAAGACATTTATAATGTTACAAAAGTTATAATGTTCATTATAACAGTTTTCAAAATGTTTCTTGAGCAGCAAAACAGCGCATTAGAATGATTTCTGAAGGATCACGTGACACTGAAGACTGAAGCTGTAAATTCAGCTTTACATCACAGAAATAAATTACATTTTGAACAGATATTCAAATAGAAAACAGTTATTTTAATTTGTAATAATATTTCTCAATTTTCCTATTTTAACTGTATTTTTGATCAAATAAATGCAGCCTTGGTGAGCAGAAGAGACAATAATAAAAAGTCTTAACAACCCCAAACCTTTGAGCTGTAGTGTACAGTATTGCCACAGTGCATGTTAAAATAGACGTAAACCAGAGACAAAAATAGTCACGTGGGCATGTTTTAGCTGCAGATGATGTGAAATAAAGCATGTGTCTAATGACGTTCTGTCGTGGCTGTAGCGTCCCCTGGCCGCTCCTCTCATGAGACAGATGCAGGATCCCAGTTTTGCTTGTCTCCGGTACCTGCTGCCCTGCCAGGAACACAGTCAGCTCTTCTTGTCTCCGCTGCAGGGCCACAACGCCGTCTTCTGGGATGGAGACAAAGACGACAGGTGCGCTTTTGAGAAAGCATTGTGCTTTTCTTGCATGTTCACGTGGCTTTCTTGTCAAGTTGTGACAGTTTGTACGCCTGTGGTGTTTTTGCAATTTTTGATTTTGTGGCTCTGTTCCAAAAACCTGATAAGCCAGTTTGCTGTGTGTTGTCTACATAGGCAGCTGTCTTCTAAGGGAACTGAAATGTACTTTCATAAATCAGGGTGTCCCAAACATTTCCATTCCACGACCCAGCTAGACAAGTATAATCTATTTCAAGACCCACCAAAATATTTGTCATAAAAAAAAACTGACATTACTATAAGCTTAATCTTAATTAAAATTTGAACTGTAAAATTTCACTTCTAATAGGTATTTACATTTTAATTTCTTAATTTACAGACGTTAATGAGACTATGAAATATGTATATTAAAAACTCCAAACACGCTCACTCCAGGAGATATGAACTGTATTTGAATTTTTTTCTCTATAGTGATGATTTGGCAAGGAAATATGAAATTTTGAAAATTTTGCTAGCGTGTGGAAATGTTTAAATCCTACTGTTACAATTAAGCCCGCGTTTGTGCCCCGCTCACCCCGTACATGTGAAATGCTTTTTAAAGACCTTTTCCTTATGGGTAAGTAGGCCAAATGCATATGAAGAAACGAAAACAACAAACTCTCTCGGAAAGATACGGCGCTGAGTTCAAACAGACGATAGAAATGAATTAATATACCTGAAACGGTTTTCGTGACATTTTGAATTTTCCGGTTTATGCAATCTCATGCAGAATGCAGCACAGTGAAGAAGGCATGCACCGCATGTTTTAAATCGTGGCATTTGCGATTTGAAAATTGCACTAAGCAATATCACAATTCATAATTAATGTTGGTATATCGTGCAGCCCTAGACTGAACTGTGTGTGTGTGTCATTGAAACACACATTTAGCTGTAGCCAAGTGACTTTGTCCACCTTGTTCTACTCTGCGACCCACAGTTTGAAAATCCCTGTCATAAATGACTCGGTTTGGATGATTTGTATCACTCTACATGGGTGGTTTCAATTGATTTGAATAGAGCGGGTAAACTAATGACTTGATGCTCTACACACAAACTCATAATAACATTCAGCATTCTTTATAGACACTTTTAGGGAATGAGTTTTAAGTATATTTATAGTTAATTTACATTTCTCTTGCTTAATTCAAGTGTTACTTTAGTATTTTTATTCATTTTTAATTTTAGATCTAGGGTTATTTTTCTATTTCATATTTATATTTAAAAAAAACCAGTACGATATAAATATTGTATAAATATTTATTTTTAGTTCAGCTTTATAGTTTTAGTATTTTTTTTTTTTTAGTACTTCAACCTAAAATTATTTCAGTTAAAGTCACCATTTCACATTTTTGTAACTTTGATATTTGTCTTTTTTTTCTAGCTTACTTTCAGTTAATGAAAATGCATTTTTATGCTGTATTTATTTACTAGTTTCATGAATATTTTGAATTAGCTTTAATTTTTGTATTTTCCTTTTTTTTTTTCTATTTTGCTTTATTTTCATTTCAGTTTTTGTTTTAGTGATTTTAGTACTTAGTTTCCAAAGCCACATTTCTACACTTTTTGTAGTTTATTTTTTAATCTCTTTTTTTTTTTTTTTTTCATTTTAGCTTAATTTCAGTTTAACGCTGTATCTATGTACCGGTTTTATTAATATTTTGAATAAGCTTTTATTTTTATTATTTATATTTTATTTAATTCTTAGTAGTTCTGTTGTTTCTGTATTTCCTTTTTTTATTTTAATATTTTTATTTAGATTTCAAGGCAACATTTACTTATAACTTTGGTAAGTTAAATGTTTTAATAATTTTTTTTCTTCCATTTCAGTTGAATTGCAGTGAACAAAAACAAATTTGAATGGTTTTGGTTTTTGTTAACAATAACAGCACTACTGCATGTGATACACGTGTGCCTGTGACTCCTTAAAATGCTGTCTATGTAGGCAGCTCACTAGGTTTTTGGAAGACATTAAAAAGACCAGAGCCTGAGACTGTTCAATAATGAGGCCGAAAGGCCAAAGAAAATGAAGTATCTCAAAGCACCAGGTTTGCACTTTACAGAAATCCCCCTCGTTTGCCGGTACAAGCCCCACACCAACCCGTAATCACCCCTTTCACTCCATTTCCCTCATTTAAATGCTCTCCCGTTTTTCTATTTACCACCAATTGCTCCCCTTCAGACCTCTGGCTCACTCATATAAACACCCTCATTAAAATCATTCAGGAATCTCATTTTTCCAGCTTCCCTTGACGCTCTCAAGCCCCCTTTTTAAAAAAGGACTCATTTTAATATTCATGAGCACGTATATAAGAGCTCATTATTATGCACGATGGCCCACCAGGCTGATAAATGCCCCGTGATCTACAGCCAGGCTCATCTGATCATCGGCCGCTTTGTTTGCTGGCACTCGATCCTACAAGACGCTTCGACGAAACGCTCCGTTTTTATCTCATGGCGCAGGTGTTTGCAATTACCAGCGATGCCCGTCGCCCTGCCTAATGGAGCGGCCGGGTCTGTTAATACGTCATCTCCAGCAGCACAATGAAGGTTTTGTCTTGCGTTAATCATATTATTAGCTTGTGCCTCCTACCTAGTGCCCTAACACGACCGTGAGTGCTTCCAACTAAAGCCAGTATGCTTTGAGACCGTTAAGGAACCGCTGGAAACACCTGGAGATATCAGGGAATTTTAAAATTGTGATTTCTAAGTCATAGGAATTTGTAAAATTATTACATAATGTATTATGTAATGTGTATATAATGTAATGCATTATAGACATTACTGGCCAAAAATTCAGGAAGATTTTATTTTTTGAAAGCAAAATACAGTAGAGACTTTGCAACGATGCATTTAATTGAGCAAACGTGACAGTAAAGACATTTATAATGTTACAGAAGAATAATATTTTATAAATTATGTTCTATGATGTTTCTATTCATCAAAAATCCTGTATAAAAAAAATTTAAAAAAAAGTATCACAGTTATCACAAAAATATTAAGCTTTTTTTTTTTTTTTTTTTTTTTTTTTACTGAAGACTGGGGTGATGATGCTTTCCATCACAGGAATAAATTACATTTTAAAAATATATTGCGATAGAAAACAGTAATTTTTAAGTGGGAAAATATTACACAATATTACTGTTTTTACTGTATTTTTGTTCAAATAAATTCAGCTTTGGTGAGCGCTTTTTTTTTTTTTTTTAAATCTAAATTTCAATTAACAAAAACAAATATTAATGCCATATTTATATAATAATTGTATTAATAGTGAATTAGCTTTTAATTTTTTTTTATATATATATATATATAAAATATAATATATTAGTTTTGCTCTAAAATATGTCATTAGTTAGAAATTGGCTTTCGTGGGTGTTTATGTAGGAAAAAAAAAAACCTTATCCTGTAATCACAACCAACTTGGAGCAGTCATGAAAATTGATTGGTAAAAAGAGAGGATTTCATTTGATCTCTCATCTTTGTGAAGAAGCCTGTCCAGCTAAAAAGTGCCAAAAACGGCCTAAAAATTACCGGACTAGGAGACCAAACTAATGTTTGTTAAAATTGGTTTAAATTGGTCTCCCATCCTGGCCGAGCTGCATGGTGTTAAGATGAAAAGTGCACAAAACCCCTTTAAAACCAGCGAATAGGTTTTCTAACCAGTCCGGGAGACCAAACTTATGTTTTTCTGGTCTTGACTGGTTTAAATTGGTCTCCCATCCCGACCGAGCTGGTGTTAAGCTGAAAAGTGTCCATAACCCATTTAAAACCAGCTAATAGGCTTTCTAACCATTCCGGGAGACCAAACTAATTCAGGCTGGTTTAAGCTTTTTTTTTTTTTTTTTTTTTTTCAGCAGGGAAGCAAACAAGACCTCAGATAATTGGCACAAAGCAGGCAGTAAAAGCTCCATGTGGGATTTGCGATATAATGGCCCCCTGATCATTGGATGGCCTACCAGCAATATCCTGTAAATTATGTTTTAAGTACATTAGCGTGAGGTCGGCCCGAATCGCTTTATCACCGCAGACTTTATTTGTCCAAGTTTGACATTGCCAATTAGATTATTGTAGCTTCATAAACAAAAAGGAAAAAAACTGAAAGCACAATAAACAGCTTACTAGGGTATTTGGATCAGAAGCGTCCGTAGCGTGTTTGTGACGGATTGAATCATTTGGGTGCTGCCACAGCGCACCGTCAGATAAATGACTCCGCTGATCAAGTAATGAATCACTGTTCAGCAAATGAATTAGCAGAATATATAAACCTACCAACCGGCCCACACTGCTGAGAGCCGCGCTCCCCCATAACAGCGCAATGTATAATAACGGTTTAGATTAAAGACTCGTCATAAATCATATGCTGCTCTGAAATCATTTGGGTTTGTACCACATACTGTGTTCGTACAAAAGAACAATACAGCCAGGAGTAACAAGACTTGTGTGTATTAGTGGCGTCAAGCGTCATTATTACTTTTGGAAATATCAAGAAATTTTAAAAGGAATATTTCTAGGACTCAATAATATATTTGAAAATCTAAAGTGAATATAAATGTGTGCACAGACCTGGCAGCTTCCCAGAGCACACTTGCCAGGGTTATATTTAGGTACTACTACTTTAATGTTTTGAATGTTTTTAGTTGTATATTTTAATTGCATTTTTAGTAATTTTATGTGCTTTTTTACATTTTATTAGTGTTTTTGAAAATATATTATTATTTTTATTTTCAGTTTGCAATTTTAGTGCTTCAACAAACTTATTTCATTTAGTTGCCAAGGTGGCATTTCTCATTTTAATTTAAGTTTTTAATCTAACCCTTAGAAAAGCATCACTTACATTTTCCTTCACATTTGTTTTTTTTTTGTTGATATTTAGGTTTAATTTATTTTTTATTTCAGTTTAGTTCAGTATTAGTTTTTACTTATGTCTAGTTTTTTTGTGTGTTTCAAGTTTTTAAGTCTAATATTTAGAATATTTCAGCTTTAATTACATTAACAAAAATGTTTTTAATTATTTTATTTTTAGTTAACAATAAGAACCCCAAGAAAAGCATCTTTTTTTTTTTCATTTTCCCTTTTTTATTATTATTATTGCTTTTAATTTACAATTTAGTCTTTATTTATTTCCAGTTTGGTTTGTAGTTTTAGTGCTTTTACTTTTGAAATTTCAGTTAGTTGACAAAACAATATTTCAAATTTTTTAGTTTCCTGTTTCTAATGTTCAACATTTAAGTTTCTAAAAGTCTAACATTTTATATTTTAATTTATTTCAGCTTTATTTTCCATGTACAAAAATGGTTTTTAATAGTTTTAGTAATGATGATAACCCAGAGAAAAGCATCACTTGGATTGGATGTCATAGCTGCTGTGTCCCAAAGACATTTACATTTATGTTTCTGTGTGTGTGTGTGTGTGTGTGTGTGTGTGTGTGTGTGTGTCCTGCAGGAATTACACGGTGGTAAACTTGGCCAAGGGGCAGGTGGAGGTGAAGCGGATGCCGTGCCCGGGAACACGTCTGAGCTGCCAAATGAAGATGGAGAACAGTTTGTGGACGGCCACTGAGGTGCGTTCAGCTGTCAGCCACAGCAACGCTACAAAGCAAACAGCACTAATGGATAAACGCCGAGGGCGCTCGGTTCTCACAGTAAAGGAGATTGTTGCAACTTGGTGTCAAACCAAATGTTTATTGCACAAGTTTTATGTGTAATTTATCCACCATTAGCAGAATAGCAGAAATAATGACCATTTTCAGACAAGTTTCCTGAACAAACTGATGTCTGTGCCCCAAACTCAAAAATGGTCCAGATTCTGATGCCTCTAGGTTAAGATTTTATTCAGAAAGCTTTTAAAGTAATGAAGTATTATCACATATACACTACCATTACAAAGTCTGGTGTCATTTATAATTTTTTTTTATTTAAGGAATTATTATTTTTAGGGATGCATTAAATTAATCAGAAATGTCAGTAAAGACATTTTATAATATTACAAAAGATTTATTTTTTAAATAAATGCTTAAAGAATGACTCGTCAAAGAATTCTGAAAAAATGTTTGTGTTTCCCCAAAAATATGAAGCAGCACAACTGTTTTCAACATTGATAATAATAATAAATGTTTCTTGAGCAGCAAATCAGGATATCAGAATGATTTCTGAAGGATCACGTGAAGCTGAAGCCTGGAGTAATGATGCTGAAAATACAGCTTTGATCACAGGAATTTCTCCTTGTTTAACTGAAGAAAGAAACAGTTTATTTCATCAATGCATTGGCAGAGGGAGTCAATGGGGCTGTAGTCATTTGGAGATGAGGCTGGGTAGATCTGGGTATCATCAGCATAGCTGTGATAGGCAATTTGGTTCTTTCTCATTTTAGTAATTTTAAGGAAGAAAGAACAGACAGTAACTGGGTTATGGGAAAAACAGGAAATTTTATATTGCAACCACCACCGTCTTTACTCAGAAGCCATCTGAAATGGCACTTAAACCAAGAAAAATCAGGTGCATTTTAATGCAGCACAGATTCAGTTAGGCCTGTGGCTATGATCAATATATGGACTTATCGCACAATATATGTACATGACCTCAATCATTTTTGGTGACGCAGTATATTGCCCATTATATTTACAAAAAATATATATATTTTGCATTCCACTTGCTTCTATGTCTTTTGCCGCTTATTCTCGTACATAACGCGGTGCAGTCATGAGGTGCCAGTTCAAATTTGAAAAAAGTTTCATCTGCAGATATGGCCTTCTTTAGGAATCTGTGCATTTGTGCACACGGAGATCTGACTGCCAAGTAGGGATTTAAGTCAATTTAAGTGTTTTTCAGCAATAGTGTGTACCCTTAATTTACAGAGAAAACGTCACGGAAAAATCTCCATACAAGTTCTTTGTTCATTTGTCTTTATTATACTTGTTACTTTGCACTTTTTGTTAGAAAATGTTTATTTACTATTTATTCAAGATTTTTAATTTATCTAATATTTTGATACTTAATTTCCATGACCTAAATATTCTTAAGAATTAAATGTTTGTTGTCATTTGAAAGTGTGTAGGCCTTCTTGCATTATTATGCTGTTATATTACAATTATACATTCAGTGGCATAAAATGGTCTTAAAATGACAATAATATCACTTATCGCAATATATCGCACAACAAAAATTTGTTATCGTGACAGGCCTAGATTCAGTCTTATTCCATACACGAACATCCTGAAATTGATTTGGTCCCAAAAATGGTTCTGAATAAGGAGCATTTCCTGATTCCCATCCCTGTTTGTAAGTGAGCACAGCAAATGAATGGAGATGGTTATCCTGATACCTTGTTGATGTTTCTGCAGGAACAGGAAGTCTTTATCTACAGCCTGAAAGAGATGTGTCCCTTGAGTCACCCGCAGAAACTGCTCTCCTGTCCGGCTGTGGTAACCTGTCTCTTTTTACTGCCCGCCAGGAAAGAGGTCAGTGCCCCAGCTTGCGATCTTTGTCATGTAAACTACGCTGATGTTGATTATGTTCTTGTTTGTTTGTTTGTTTGTTTGTTTCTTGGTTTAGATATCCAAAGATATTAAAAATCGTAATTTAAATCTTCTTTAGATTTAAGCAATGGTTTATCCAAAAATGAAAATTTGCTGAAAATGTACTCACTCTCAAGAGATCCAAGATGTATTTTGTTTCTAAATGGGAACAGATTTGGAGAAATGTAGCATTGCATCACTTGCTCCCCAATGGATGCTCTGCAGTGAATGGGTGCCGTCAGAATGAGAGTCCGAACAGCTGATAAAAACATCATAATAATCCACAAGTAATCCACACCACTCCAGTCCGTCAGTTAAAAGCTAAAAAGTAAAAAGCTGCATGTTTTTAACTTTAAACTTTTGCTTTTGGTCACAATATGAGTCTATAATAATATTTCCTCCATTGAAAAAGTCCATCTCCTCTTGTCTCTCACATCAAAATCTGCCCACATTTTTGTTTAGAGCTGTTTTTGACTTTTAAATTTATAAAAGGTGCTTGATCTGTACGTATTTTTCTCCAGATTCAGACGAGATTCATAATAAGTAGAGGACTCATATTTTTGCAACTGCTTAAGTTAAAAACGTCTTAATGATGGATTTGTTTCTTACAAACACACAGCTTTTCGCTTCACAAAATGTTAACTGATGGACTGGAGTGGTGTGAATTACTTATGAATTATTGTGATGTTTTTATCAGCTGTTTGGACTCTCATTCTGACGGCACCCATTCACTGCAGAGCATCCATTGGTGAGCAAGTGATGCAATGCTGCATTTCTCAATTTTTTCTGATGAAGAAACAAATTCATCTACATCTTGGATGGCCTGAGGGTGAGTAAAATTTCAGCAAAATTAAATATTTGGTAAAACTATTCCTTTAAGTGCTAAAAAACCCTCTAAAACCAGCAAAGCAGACCATATTGTTGGCCAGGTAAGAACAGCAGGCTTGATATTTTAGGTAAGTGGGCAGGTTTTTCTCATCCCCCTCTCCAGTTCCTCTCGCGTTTGAAGTCACTTTCGTCCAGGTGTTCCCTGATCTCCCTCCCTTCAGCGGACGTCCCGATGACAGATTCAATCGTCGTCGCTTCTCCAAACGCAGTCTTATACGAGCCTTGCTCGCTTTGAAGTGCCCTCCGTTCCCGCCGTCCGTCCGCTGCAGGTCACTGACAAATTGGATGTCACAAGCAGTTGTGGAGATCAGGGAAGTAGCACACAGCTGGTTTGGGGCTGTCAGGATGGTTTGTAAGGAGAAAACACTTTTAGATATGGCATTTGGACAAAAATGCATGTGAAGGCGGACTAAAATATTCAGAGAATAAATGTTGTTTTAAGGGGTGGCACGGTACATGCAACCATCTTGGTTCGGTGCATGAGGCCTTACGACGAATACAGGCAATTCAACCTAGCCATCTAACAACAATTTTATTTATACATATATGTATGTATGTTCTTAGCCTACAGATTAATAACGCTAAATGTAGATCAGAAACGTCTCGTCACATCTGGTTTGAAGATAGATAAATACAGATAGAAAAGACAAATTACTATATTTGCAGTATTGTTGTTTTCTGCGGTTGTAGTGAAAGTAATCTATAATTTTTTGCTGCTCACAGTGTTTCTGTTGTTGTTAGAATAACCGTGTCATCGCAGCTCTTAAACTTGCCGTGTGTCTGGAGAGAGAGTAAACGGGCACGGTTGAATAAAGCGCGTTTGGCTTTAGATAAAAATACTAGAGGATATAGCATATGTTATGCATAAACACTATTTTAAATAAATATTTTATATATATAATATAATATGCAGCATTTCGTTCATAGTGGCACCAAACTGAATTTCCAAATATATGCATTATTAGTTTTGAAAACTTATTTCTTGTGATCTAAAGATGATGGAAAAATAAGAGATTTTGGTTGACAGGGGAGTGTTTTGGAAATCTAGTTGAAAATGGTCATTTTTCACCATTTTTGTTTTTTTGGTGCCACTAGTAGTGGAGATCATACAAGTTTTTAACATTTATATTATATTTGTAAAAAGGTATTTTATTAATGCATAATTATATAAATGGAAGTAACTTATTGTATTAAGTAAAATTAATATATTAATATATATTTATATTAATCTTGAAGCATCTTGGAGATGTTGCCACAGTTCTTCTGGATTTAGTCTGTTCTGTTTCATTCCAGACAGACTGGATGATGATCAGATCAGATCTCTGTGTGGAGCAAACAAAAATCTCACTGGATTATTGCAATTAATGGCAAAATGAATGTTTGGAAATGTAAACTGATATTTCCTACTGACACACTACAGCAAAACTGACTTTAAACCATTTTTTAGCTGGTGAAAATACTAGTGGCCTTAGATTTTTGCACAGTACTGTATATATTTATAAAAAAAATATATATTAATGTGAGTAATTATTAAATAATATATAATTATGCAAATATTTATACAAATGTGTTAATATTAGTAAATAATTATATTGTTATACTTAAGCATTATTGTATTAAGGAAAACGTAACATAATATAATATACAGTAATATAAAACCTTTATTTAAGTTATGTCTGTTGTGTTTCAGTCTCTCCCGCAGGTGTTTGCTGGCATGTCTGACGGTCTCGTGGTGGTTTACTCTCTGGTGGACGACGTGCCCTTAGAGGGTGAGACTTACATCTGCTCACACACGATCAACAAGCATCTGCTGAACATGGAGGACTCGGACCCTCGGCAGCGTCCGTATGCCGTGCGCAGCATCGTGCCGGTGTGCACCGGGTCAGAGGTGTGGTACACCAACGGCCCCGGCGTGCTGGTCATCGACAGCCTGACGCTTCAGCCCATCCGCCGCCTCGACCCGTATCTGCCGCCGTCCTGCGTGCGCTGCATGGTCTCGTCCGCCAGCTGCTGGAGTGACGAAGCCGTCTGGTGTCTGGACGATCACACCAACACGCTCCTCATGTATCACGCTGCCAGCTACCAGATCTGCGCTACGTACAACTGCAGCGACGCCAACCCGCTGCGGGACGTTTTCCCCGTGCAGAGGCCAGGCGGGGTCGTGACCCCTGCGACCCCTGATCCTGACATCGACGAAGAGCCTCTTCCGGCCACACTGGAGCCGCTGAAGGTAACGGTCACGCACAGCGAGGATGCAGGAACGCAGATCCTGTGTCAGCAGGACTCTCTGGATTACTGCTCCATGACGTCCTCTGGCTTCAGCTCGGAGCAGCTGGATCAGATCGCCGATTTCCCACATGTCGAGCGCTCCAGTTCGGGAGCCCTCAGCTCTCTGACCAGCTCCAGCAGCATGCTTTTATCCACGGACTTTGAGGAGGCGGACAGACCGCCGGACGAGCCGGTTTCACCGGAAGCGTTTCCATCCAGGAGCGCAACAGATCCAGAACTACCGGCTCAAAGCCACACACCAGCGCAGCTGAAGGCCTTGAACATCATTCCTGTCAACAGCACCATCTGGGTGCCCAGGTACGACTCGCACTTTATCATATCTGTCAGCATTATTATAAAAAAACAAAAATAAAATTATTATTGCATTTAAAAACACTTGGCCGGAAAAAAAATTTTTTTGAACGAGATTAACACTTTTGTTCTTAAAGGATGCATTAAATTGATCAAAAGTAACAGGAAAAACATTTATAATCTTATAAAAGGTTTCTTTTTCCAGTAAATGGTGTGCTATCATTCAAATGTTTGGTGTTGGTAAGAATTTTTCATGTTTTCAAAATGTCTGCTATTTTGAGATCGTCCGATAATCGGTTTTACCGGTATTTTATATTTAAGCTTTTTCCAATAATCAGATATCGGTTATCCGATATTGGTTCAAAATGTCTTTTATTTTGAGATTTTACCGATAAGCATTTTTACGTTATCAGATTTTGATTTTGTAATAACAGATCCACTGATAAATGGTTATACTGATATTGTTCCTGATATTTAAGCTTTTTTCCATAATTAGATATCAGTTTTATAATATGGGGTCCACCGATAAATGGTTTTACTGATATTTTTCTTGATAATTAAGCATTTTTTCAAAAATTGCAAATAATCTGTATCCGTATTGGTCATAAAAAATCTATATCAGTCTAATTCTACTCTTTGGCTCCAGGCTGTATTTTTTTTGAGGAAAAATATAGTAAAAATAGAAATATTGTTACAATTTAATAGCCTAGCTATTTTCTATTTGAATATATATCAAAATGTAATTTATTCCTGTGATCAAAGCTGAATTCAGCATGATTACTCCTGTCTTCAGTGTCTCATGATCCTTCAGAAATCATTCTAATATGCTGATTTGCTGCTCAAGAAACATTTCTCATTATTATCAGTTGTGCTGCCTCACTTCTTTCTATTCATCAAAGAAACCTAAAAAAAATATAACATTTATAAGTGTCTTTTCTGTCACTTTGGGTCAATTTAATGCATCCTTGCTGAATAAAAGTATTAATTTCTTTAAAAAAAAAAAGTCATACTAACTTGAACAGTAGTACAAATACAAATGCAAGTAGATATAGATATAATGCTATAATCAGTATTTTTCATGACTAGTTGATTGTGTAATTATAATCTTGATTTGTTTTTCTGTTTAACTGTGTAACTTTAACAGAAAGCCCAACAAACTTTGAGCACAACTTACAAGCAGTTAGCACATCTCTGTTACAGTCAGTATAAAATCAGTATTGACCCTATTTATTTTCTTAATGCACATTACTTTATCTTATAGTAAAATGTAGGCCTAGTATATCTTTTAGACCTCAATCTTTTCTTGTTTACATAGCCGTTTCACTTGGAAATGTGTCTCAGTACAGTAGTAAAGTTTGTTGCAACTTCAGTTTCATGACAACTTTAAAACTTCAAGGTAAAGGAAGCATTTTAGACAGCTTACAAAACATTAAATTACAGCCAAAGTTTGGGTGTGTAGGTGTCATGGACATGCATCAGTCACTGCTGATATTAGAGCAGTGTTTGGGTTAGCGTTAGCAGTCCCTTTCATCTCAATAGCAGTTTCTTAGCTGGCGCAGGTCTTTCTGAACTTAGTTTGGGCCTAAAACTGTGTGATTGTAGTTGGTTATGTAGAATTAGATCTGTCATTGGTTTCAGACTATGATAAATATTGTTCCAGGAGCAACAAAGGGACGTGTCCTGCATCAATTAAACATTCGGTTAAAGAGACTTTAAGCACAGGATCAAGGGCAGGATGAAGTGTTATTTCAGGAGTGCGCATTAAAATGGCCATGTTTTATTCATGAATATAAATGCATTATATTGTGAGTCTCAGGAGGCGTTGGACTTTATTCTCCGTAACCCAGACACCGCAGAGTAATCAGGTCACACAGGTGCCTCATGTTGAGCTCAAGGGAAACCGAGGCGCCGATAAGGACATGATTTATAAAAGGAGCTTCCTGCTACTTCTAAACTAGGTTAGATCTGTTTTATGAGCGCGAGAGTTCGCTATTGTATATCGGTGTGCGACGTGTGCATTCATCCAAACATTAAAAGAATAAATCTGCAGACTGTATTGTTCAGCGTTTGTTATTATAATTACAAATCCTCCCAACGTGATTTCGGTTAATGCTGACAAAAATGATTCATGTATTCGTGCAGATTAAGTAGACGTTTGTTTTGAAAGTGTAAGTGGATTGAGTGCAATAAAACTAAGTTCAATAATATGATCAAGTATTGTTGCATTAGCTCATTTTAATTAAGCCAATTGAAAAACCAGCGGAGAAAAAAAAAATCAGTGTAGATATTGTTCTGCGAGTTAAAAAAAAAAAAAAGACTGGAAAAGTTATGGAAAATAATTGGTCTGCGATGTCTGGGAGCTCTGATTAAAAGTTTTTGTTCCTGAAAATGAACTTTTAGTGGCTTTAAATATATTTTGGTCATTTGGGAGATGCTGTTCAACAGACAGAGAAACTAAATGTAAATGAGAGCAGCAGCAGCAGAGGCCTGTTCACTCAAGCGGACCAAACAGCTTCTCATTCCTTATTAGTGCATCCTTGTTTTCTCCCTTTTTTTGTGTTCTGTAACTCCTCCAGGATGGAGAAATAGATGTACAGACATATATTTGTTGAATGGAAAATTCAGAACCACATCAGGAATCTGCACTTATGTGGATTGATTTTGTTTAATTAAAACATGCTCAGTAAATCTTGATAAAGTACTGTTTTATAATTACTACAATACTGAGGTGCATAAAATAGAATCTATAGCTATTTGCACTTAGTGTAAATAGCATATCGTTAAAAAATGCTGGTATTTTCACCTTTTTATATATATATATATATATATATATATAACCACTAAAAAAAATTGAGTATTGATAACATTACTTTTTATATTGTGTTGACCAAAAAAATGACTAATATGTTTAATCTGTTTTTATATGCATTATTTATTTATTTATTTGACCATTATTTATTTATTTATTTATTATATATATATTTTTTTTTAATGTTTGATTTAATTGTGGTGAACATAAAATTTAAAATTTTTAATACATGGTTTATTTTTATTTTTTAATACTATATTGTCAACAAAAAATGGAAAATTCATTTATTTAAAAAAAATTTAACTCTCTTTTAAATAGTTTTTTTTAATAGTTCATTTATTTAAATTAACATTACTTTTTATATTGTGTTGAACAAAAAAATACTATTTATATAATCTGTTTAATTTACTTCTAAATACATGGATTATTTATTTTAATATGTAATATTACATTGTGAACATAATTTTGTAACTTCATTTTAATTTTTTAAATTTTTAACGTTTACTTTTAAGCTAGCTAGCTATGAATGAGTTGTTTATTTCTGTGATAGTGGAGTGTGTAATGAGAGCATGTGTGTTTGGCAGGCATGGAGGAGACATCATGGTGATCGAGGTGCAGGAGCAGGCGGGTGCGCTCAGGGGTCGGGTGATCGCCGTGTTGACGGCGCCTGGAGTGTCCGAGTACGGGTACGTGTGTCAGCGGCCAATCTCACGCAAACACACACACATTAATAACCAAACAGAGTCTGCATACACGATTCCACACTGTTCGTGACACCGATCGCCTGTAGCAAATCGAAATCAGTGATGGATGTAGCGCTCTGCTGCCATGAACAAGCCCAGACGGATTCTGAAGACCACTTCTGCATTGATTTTTGAGGAGAAAAACTCTCAAAGCACTCTTTCTGCTAGACGAAAGCCTATCAAATCTTAATAATATTTAAAGCTGCTTGCATTTGCACCAAAATATAGTAGAATAACTCATTAAACGGATTAAAAACAGGTTAAAAAATATAAAAATATGGCTAAAATTAGCAGTTGTAATTCAGTTCTTCATAAACCTGATATATTTCATGCACACACAGCAGGCACACGTCCCATAAGAGCCCAGCAGCTTCACGTGAGCACATTAACGTGTGCTTTTACACCCACATTTAGACTGCTGACGAAACCCTCGTAAAAAAGTCCTTTACAAACACAAAACCTTAAGCTCTCATCTGGATCAAATGAATTTCACTGATTCCTCAGGACACAGATTTCTTGTGCATTTTGATTTTTGTCTGAGCGTCCATGTGGCCATGTTTCTATATTTGTTTACTTTTTAAATAGTTTATTTATTTTATAGTTTATAAAACAATTGAAAAATATTAATAATATTATCATATATATTGTTAATATACATTAAATATTTAGCATTTATTTATTTGTTTAGGGTTTATTTATTTTAATTTTAATATTACTTTAAACTAACTATATATCAGTATTTTAATTTTTAATCTTTTTAATTTTTATACTTTTTTTTTTTATTATCGAAAACATTCACTAACTATGCATGTTTATTTTTAAATGTAATTTTTTTGTAGCTGCCTTTAAACTACCATATTTATTTATATTTATTTTATTTATATATTTGTACACAAACGCACACACATTATTTTTTATTTATTTTATTTTTTTTATTATTATTATTTTTTTTTTTTAAATATGATTTATTTGAATTTTGTAATTACATCGACCAGATTATTAAAATAATCTAAAAACTAGTTTATTTATATTTCAGTGAGATTTTTTTCATTTAAATAATTTATTATGGTTTATTTTTTTTACTTTTTTATTTATTTTAAACTATTGAACAAAAAGTGGGCCTGCAGTACATGAAGTCTTTAATTTTTTATTTTTATAATTTTTTTAAATGTTTGTTTTATTTCAACTGTACAGATAGAACCTGTCCCACTATTGTAATAGATGTAAAGAGGCAGAAGCATGCATGCATGTGTCAGGTATAGATTTCTTATATAGATTTGCGCACAGGAGGCCTCCATTCTCCTTGTTCCTCACCTTCTCACGGTTCAGTCAGAGAATTGATACGTCCTTCATCATGGCGGCGTCCGATCGCTTTCCAGGCCACAGGCTGAAGGACGGAGGAGTGAGAAAACGAGGAAATCATCAATTACAGTATCGAGAAGCAGCCAGAATGATAAAACACACCGGCGTTCCATAAATAATTCAATTAGTCTTAATAATCACAACCTTTCTGAAGAAAATGCGAATGGCTGCCAGCTTTATTAGAGTGTCTTTATAGGTTTTCAGAGGGAGCTTTAGTTGAAGTTAGCGTTATTCTGAAATGTTTATCATAAACTGGTCTCTGTCCCTGCCGGCTCTCAGCGTAAACACACATTCATCACACAGTCGAGGCTTTCAGGCCTGTAACTGCTCCTCTATGACAGTTCTGCGAAGAGTCTGGGTTATTTTCTTCCTCTCGTCCGTCTCTCAGGACTCTGATGGAGGCGGCGCTTGTCGCAAAGGACACCGTTGTGTGCGGCTTCCGTAAAGAAAACATGGCCTGGTGCCTGGCTGTCTGGAGGAGCTGGGGAGGCCGCGAGCTCGAGCTCTTCTACCAGGGATACGAGGAGCTCGGCCGCTTGGAGAGCAGTCTGAGGAAAAGGAGGTAGCTGTGTAAACGCGTGTGTGTGTGACGGAGAACACAGATACAGGTGTTGAGCGTGGTTACGGGGCCAACTGGAGGGAATACACACACACACACACACACACACATACTGTATATGGACTTGAGGAAATATAATCCTGCAGGACTTGGCCACATACACATTTCATATATATATATATATATATATATAAACAAGCAGATTGAATGCCACACATGCTGGATGCATAAACATATATTCAGCCTCAAGCGTTTGGAAGTGCGCTGATATACGAGTACATTTACATTTGTGTACCCAGAATTCACGAAACTAAGGGGTTTTGCATTCATGAAGCTGTGTGTGTTTAAATGGCAAGAAAGAGATTTATGAGGTGTGATGCTGGTTATTTTATTTGATCAACTTTGTCTCAAGTTAATCTGCAAACTAGATGTGCCTTTGGATGAAGGACGTGCTGTTTTAGAAGTGACCCGCAATCAGACGAGAACCAATGAAACGGCAGGCCTTCTGAAGCTCCGCCCACACAGTGAGGTCATAATGGAGTGGAACAGGTCTGGAAGTATTTTTCCCATTCATTTTTTCCCATAGGGATTTTAAAAAGTCTCTGAAGCTAAATAATAATATTAAAATAGAAAAATTAGTATTTTTTACATTTCATTGCCTGAGAATGTGATTTATGATTTAGCGCAATTAACAAATCACAAAGATATTGCATAAATCTGCAGTTTTCCACCAAAATAAAAGCCTTATGGTTAATGTTTAAAAGCAAAGGAAAAAAACAAAATCATTTTTATATATAAAATCTTTACTTTTTTTTTTTTAAGTTTCTAATTATTTTTATTACAAAATTTTTTTTGAAGTACTTTACAGTTCAATAGTTGTATGTAGCTGATAGTAGATGTGTCTATGTGTCTTTAAGTTATGATTAAAGATCAGTTCCCTATGGAGAAAAAAAATGAATGGGATCTTTATGGCTGTTGCACTCTATATAGGGAACAGGCTGATGTTTACTGTGAATCACGGCGGTTCTGTACAGAGTGGAATACTAGCATACGCAACACTTCCAGCAGCAGTATGCTACGTTTGTCACATGACCTTGTCACTTTGCATGTTTAATTCAGTGTGTGGCATCTGTCAGTCAAAAATTTGATTGTTTTACATTGAGTCCATGTTTTGTTTAAAATGTCTTAGCGTTTAGCTGTCTGATCACATTTCACCAAAATCGCACTGGAATTGAAAGGTCAAGTCGATGCATTGCATTGTGGGATGCTGCATTGCACACAGCGTTATGCTGTTCATTTTGGGAAGGTTATGCTGTGTCTATATAATGCAGAAGTAGTATGCTAGTATGCTGCTCTGAACACGGGTTTGATCTGATTGTGTAGTGTTTTGAGAACACCAGCATGCTGATATTTTGCTGTTGTAAATAATATCTGAGCGTTTCGACTCTATAGAATGAATGTTATTTATTATTATAGACTGTTTAAATCTCATGCTGCATGTGTAAAAAGTTGTTTCTGAACTGTAAATATGCTGAACAGAACATAAATAAATCAACTGCGTTTTTTATTAAAGAGACCGTGTCTAACTGATGCATTAATGCTGCTCAGACCCGAAGAACACGTTCCCACACTACAAACAAACTTCTGCTTACTATAGAAGCCTGTTTCCACCACAGAATAAAAAATAATAATAATAGCAAATAGTTTTTTCTTGCAATTCTGAGAAAAACAAAAATATAAGACTAAAAACAAGATACAAACGTATAAGATGTAAACCTGCAATTCTGAGAAGAAAAGTGTAAATTGTGGGATGTAAAGTCTGAATCATGACGATTACCTTTTTTATTTTTTATTTCATGGTGGGGGAAAAAAATATGAGATATTCTGAGAAAATTATATTCTGGAAATTCTGAGTGAAAAAATGTAAATTCAGATTTCTGAGGGGGAAAAAATTCTGTGTTTATATCTTGCAATTCTGAGGTTTTTTTCACAGATTTGCAAGAAACCAATTCCAAATTGTTAGTTAAAAAGTTCCAATTACATATTTTTGTTTATGGTGAGGCATAACATCCATATTATTTAAAGGTTTCTGGGTGCATTTTTTATGTTATTGCAGTGCAGCATCTTTTCGTTATAATCTCTAGAAGAACATTTTTCCCCTCAGTGAACAGTTCTTCAAAGAACCATTTTTTCTTAGTTTGAATAACATTTTAAAAGGACCTTTTTCCACTATAAACAATGTTTTGTGGAATGGGAAGATATCAAAAACTGGTTCATCCTGGAAGCAGATGCTAATAAAGCAGCTTTATTTTAAGAGTCTAAAGTCATTCATAATGATCATACCTGAACTGTAGCTTTTCAGAGACGAGACGGTGCTTGAATGTGCCAAGGCTTGCAGTGCTGAGGTTACAGTTGCTTTTGCCTGCTGGCGTTACATTACAACATAAACTTCTCTGGAAATGACTCGTGTAGTAAAACAGCCCTGAGCTCTTTACAAGCTACACTTTTATTGCACATTCGCACATCGGCACACATTATTAGCAGTATGCGTGTGCTTGTGTGGTTATTCACGTGAGATGGAAAGGACACACACACAGTACATGAACGCTGGAGTTTTCACCAGTGATATTTGTGATGAGACATTTGCCCCTCAGAAGTGCAGCAGAACAAGTTCACACAGAGATCCTGGATTCACATTCACTCGCTGTGTTCCTGCTGCTGTGACGATGATGACAGGACTCTCACAAACACACACCTGGAGGTCCTTCAGGAACTGAAATTACAGCAATTGCAGCTCGCTGACAGAACGGAGAGCGTCTCACATTGGTGACTTTTATCACCTTCTCTCTTTACTTCATAGACGTCTCTGCAGCCTTCAGATATGATCATGTCTGACTGATGCAAGACAGTTTTCTAAACCTGCAACGTGTTATTATGTTTACATTGTAAATATAGTAGCGTAATTACATTATTGCATGTTGTACACTACGGTTAAAAAGACTGGGTCACAAGATTGTTCTTAAAAGAAGCCTCTTCTGTTCACCAAGGCTGCATTTCTTTAAAAAATATATATATATAGTAAAACCTATAATATTATGACAATTTATTACAATTTAAAATAGCTGTTTTCTATTTGAATATATTTAAAATGCAATTTATTCCTGTCATCAAAACTGAATTTTCAGCTTCATTACTCCAGTCTTCGGTGTCACATGATCACATGCTGTTAATGGTGTTCACCGTCTTGTTTGATTACATGTCATTAACTAACTGCATGATATGGTCACCACTGATAAGCTGCTCCTAAATATAATGTAGAAACCTTAATTTACTGTAAAGCTGCTTTGCACCGATTTGCATCATGAAAAGCGCTATACAAATACTGAACTGAATGTTCCTTCAGAAATCATACTAATATGCTGATTTGTGGTAAACATTTCTGGTTATCAATTTTGAAGACAGTTGTGCTGCCCGATATTTTTTGGAAGATATTGATTTCATTAGCTATTTGATGTTTGCTGCTGCTTTTTTTTTTTTTTTTTTCTTCTTCCCCATTCTTTGATGAATGGAAAGTTCAAAAGAATCTGACGTGTTGCAATCATTCACATGACAAACACTGGCATCAAACCTGTCGTAACTTGAGGCTGCAACTTTTGAATGCGTTTTATGATGGAGAGGATGACTAACAGTGAATAAGTTCAATCTGTTAAAAAAAAAAGTGTCACATGAACTACTTAAATGATGCATTTCAAAATTTAGCTATATTTCAAAATTGCTCTTTCCACAAAACACATTGATGGCAGCTTCACAGAAAATGCATGTTTCAATGTTAGAAGCGGGAAGTAATGCTATCAGTCAGAGAAGAGATTGAGAAACTAATCTCCATATTGCAATAATATTCAGCTATCAACATTAATTTCAGGGTAGGAGCATTTGTAACTTGAATGTGTGAGGCTTCCGGGGTCATTCGCTTCCGGTATTTTACCGTTAAGCTGTTTTATATTACCAACTGGGATTTTTTTTATCATATTTAAACTCATAATAATCAAAAACATGCTGGTTTGTAGCACAAATAGTTTTACCGTTTACTGCAGTTATATTCTAGTTATTGACCTTTAGCGACTAATAAAGTGGAAGCTTACTTCTGCGTTGCTAAATAAGGTGGATGATATAATACGTTATGTTGTGGTTAGTAAACATCATGTATTCAGTAAGCAAGAGGTAATTATTACAATGTAAGGATAATATTTGACAGTTTTGTACGTCGATCCAAAGTTAGCCTCATCTAAAGGCTTTAATCAAGACCAGTTACTGGGATCAACACAGCACCAGTTTATGGGAAAATACTGGTAACATTATAAAATAATCTGGACAGCATCTGATCTGAGAGGAGAGGGACTTTTCCTGGTTCTTTGTAAACACGCAGCTGGATCCGGAGCCAGAGGTTTAGTCAACACTGGACATGGTGGCCTAGAAATTTCAAGCTAGATGAATGTTCCTCTGTTTCCTTTCGCATGATGGGAATTAGTTTGGTATGATCTATTGGATTATTAACTCTCCAAACTTCAGCACCCTCAGGATGTCCCGGAAGTGCAGTGGCGTTTCTATTTGGGGAAAGTTTGATACGGGACAGCCGGGCCGAGGGGATTTTTAGATCTCAATCACACGTTGTGATGCTGCACTGATGTTGTGTTGATACCTCATCGAGACCCCCATATCTCTGGGCCTGAACGATGTAGGGTCTTGAAAATGAAGATTTCAAAAGAAAAGTTTAAGAGCTAGCATCATATTGCCATATCTTTAGTACTTTTTGAGGTATACGCAGGCAAACTTTGAAAAATGTGTACCATTTACTCCTGGAGCCATATTGAAATTCCAGTATCACTGGAGCCGAACCATATAGGGCCTTAAAAATGAAGATGCCAAAAGGAAAGTTTGTTCAGAGCCAATGTCTAAAAGGGCATTAAGATATCTTTAATACTTTTTGAGTTACAGGCCTGCAAACTTTGGAGGAGAAAACTTGAAAAGTGCTCTTTCCCCATTTTTGAATGGTCACCATTGGCACATAATGCAACAAAGATTGCTAAAGTCAACAGATTTTACTAATAGAGTTACCAATCTGTGTGTAAAAATAGCATTATGATGCTGCCATCTTTCTGAAGTCATTTTTAACCCCCTGTATCTTGATTCTGAATCTCGGGTGAAAATTGCCATTTTGACCCCCCTCTACAAAACAGTGCATTAATCGGTGCATATTCATCCATGACATTTAATACTTTGACTTTCATCACTATACAATACAAATTATCTTTCTTCAGCAAAAATATTAGCAAAATCAAACATTTGAGCCGGGGACCTCTGGCTGAGTTAAGGAAAGACCCTAATGCATTTCTGTCCATAGAAGGTCAAGATTTGGGATAAAGAGCATTATGTACATCAATGTTAAACTCTACACGCTTTTGAGGTACATTTTTATTTATTTTTTTATTTTATTTAAAAAAAAATGTAAAATTTGAAAGAGGTCTCATGCTCACCTATGTTTATCTGATTTATCTAAAAAATACAGTAAAAACAGTAAAATTACAATTTATAATAACACTTTTCTAATATTTTTAAAAATGTAATTTATTTCTGAGACTTTGTGGATATTATATACCATAATGAAGTTGGATGAAATTGTCTAACTGAAATTGAGCAAAAAGCCTTATAAAGTATCAAGACGCTCAAATCCGATATCAGATTCTTAAATCAATTCAAATTATGAATAATTCCAGTTTAAATCTCCATCCAGCTACCGCAGCGAATAGTCCCATCGTTTCCATCTCACCAAGTGACTGAGATTGAACGACATTTGATTTTCATTCCACTACTTAGTAGCTACTCTACCATCTGATCCATTAGCATCAAAAGCAAAACATCCCGAATGCGGTGAGTCCTGACGGCTGGAGTCCCACTACCCCACTGACCCGCCGCTGCAGCGGAAAACTCATTACCTTTCCCTTCACTCAGCGTGTTTTCCACCGCTCGTTTCTGTCGTATAATTGCAGCGCAGAGGTTTTTCTCGCTGCCGAGAGGGGGTGGAGGATCCGAACAGGGCAGTAATGGAGACCAGGTGGCAGCCAGTCGTGGAGGAGAAAAAAAAAAAAAAAAAAAACACAAGCTGCTTTGGTGCAACTGCACTTTTAAAAAATAAAGCTCCTAAAAGGGGTTTTTGGAACGATGCCATAGAAGGAACCTTCCAGTGAAGAGTTCTTAAAGAAATAGTTCACCAAAAATTAGAATTAACTGAAAGTTTACTCACCCTCAGAACATCCAATATGTACACACGTGGTCAGAAACTGTAAAAAATTAATCAAATTAAGGTGATAATTAAAAATAGTGAGTGTATTTCATTAAAGAAATTGTGATTCAGTGTTGTATAGAAAATATTGAGGACTTTTTACTAATAAAATCAAGAAATGTGTTTTCCTCTTCTTTTTTTTTTTTTAAAGTAAACTTAAGCAGTTTTGAGGTTTGAATTGAGGAACTGATTAAACTAAAAAAAAAAAAAAAAAAAAAAAATTAGGAAAGAAGGCTACCTATTTATTTTAAGAGAATTAGCTCAATTTTGCAGTTTTATTTTAGAGTTCCCAGCATGCTTTGCATATGGCTGGATATGGAAAGTACATTTTGAAATTAAATGCTATTTCATGTGTTTTTGAGTGAAGGGAAACATCTATTAATGTTTAATGTTCAGTTATGTTTGACATTTGAAAGAGTTTCTGTTATATTGAAGTTTCCATTGTGCAGAAGAGTAGAGCTTATGGTTCTGGATGCTACTCCTGTAAGACATTAAGCCTTGTTCAATGAGCAGTAGCTCTGCAGAAAACAGTCGAGTCTCGGGGTCAGAAAACCTTTAAAAAAAATGTCAAACAGCACCTACATCACCACATGTTGTTTGGGAGGGTTTCAAGAAAAATTCTCCTCGCTCATTCAAAAACAATCTCCAGCATATTCAGTTATCAGACACGACTGGAGCTTCAAATGGGACTGGCTTCTATGCTCAGATGAAACTAAAAAATAGTTGCAAACACTCAGGATGGGTTTGGTGAACACGGGGATAAAAAGTACCCCATGTGTACAATGAAATATACTGCTGTATTTTTGATGCTGTGGTCCTATATTTCTGCTGGAGGTCTTGGACATCTTGTTTAGACACACGGCATCATGGATTCTATCAAATACCAACAGATAAAAAAATCAATAAGTGACTGACTCTGTTAGAAATCTTATAATGGGCCATCTCTGGATCATCCATCCGTACAATAATCCAAACACAAACCTCAAAAACAACACAAAGATGGGTCACTGAGCACAAAACCAAGCTTCTGCTGGTCATTCCAGTCCTCTGACCTGAACCCTGTAGAACATGAGTGAACTGAAGAGAAGAAGCAGCAACATGGAGCTGTGAATCTAAAGGGTCTGGAGTGATTCTGGATGAAGGAATGATCTCTGATCTCTTGTCAGGTGTTTTCTAACCTCATCAGACATTATAGGAGAACATTTAGAGCTGTTAAACTGACAAATGGAGGTTTCAAAAAGTATTGAATAAAAGGGTAATAATAATAATAATAATAATATTGTGAGGTTTTTATCAGCTGTTTGGACGCTCATTCTGACGGCACCCATTCACTACAGAGCATCCATTGGTGAGACAGAGATATAATGCTACATTTCTTCAAAATCTGTTCTGATGATGAAACAAATTCATATACATCTTGGATGGCCTGAGAAGTGAGTACATTTTCAGCAAATTTTCATTTTTGGGTGAACTGTTGCTTCAAAAGAAGTATTTTTCTTAGTGTTTTTATGATCCCAAGAACCTTTTCTGCATGTTAAGGGCGGATGTTAAAGATTCTTTGTGGAACCACTGATTCCGAAAAACAACCTTCTGGACTTCATTGTGCACCAGAATTACATCAAGAACTCGAAATTCAAATTTAACTGCCAAATTTGAACAGAAAATCGGATAATTCCAGCTCAAACCCTTCAGGGTGTAATAAAAGCCACTCTGCTTCTTGTCCGGGTTTATTTCCCGTGAATCAGTTCCATGGCAAAGCTGGTGTTCCTGGTGTTTTCTGGCACACACCAGCTCAAACGATGACACATGCAGATTATTACGCAAGCTCACGTCTCCTCTGAGAAACTTCAGAAAGCGCCGCTCGTCCTGCCGACACACACGCAAACAATTGAGTCTTTATCAGCACGTCCCCCACAGACAGAACCCTGCCGCGAATCGATTGGACACAGATATCTCCGCAATTACAAACGTGTTTCACATTAACACGGCTGATAAGATGGTGTTCTTGAATATTCATGCCCTGTGTGACTGCAGTTGTGTAACTAGTGATCAAAGACTATTCAGTGTCTTTTCATCTGGATAATGTCAATTGTAAAGTTTTTTTTATCATCATCATGAATCAGAACATTTAATTTACATTATTTTGATTCATTTCTCTATTCTTATTTTTTATGTGCTAATAACTATACAGAATTTCTAAAAGAATAAGCAGAATATCTAAAATTAGAATATATGAAATAAAAATATAACTATTAAATGTTTTCATCTGTATAATGTCATTTATAGTTTTTGTGTTTGCTTATAATCTTGATGAAATGTTTCCACATTATTTTTGTGATAAAAAAAATTACATTTGTGAAATATATTGTGCTTATCGTCATGAATAAAGTCATAAAACACTGCATATATTTCCTGTCAAAACATTAATTTCATTTGTAATTTTTTTTTAAAAAATCACTAATTCATAAATTATATTTACAATTTTTGTGATTATTTTTACAAAATGTTTTTTTTTTAATTATTTTCATGTATTTTAATTAAAAGTACAACTAGCTCAAACTTTGTGATTTTTATGTATTTATTTTTATATTTCCAACATTTTATGTGATAATTTTTTATACATATATATTTTACATTTACAACATTTATTCCTGATTAATTTTATATATTTTTTTCATATTCAAATAAGTTTATATGTAAAAAAAAATATATATATAGAATGTATAATATATAAAACAAAAAATGCATCTATGTAACATGTTTTCATCTGAGTAATCATTCATTTGTAAACTGTTTACTCATCAGTCATAATTTTTTTCATAAATTTTACATTTACTTTTTTGTGGTTATATTTTACACATTTCCCATTGATATACTCAAATGTGTAAGTAAATAATACAATTATTTACTTACAAGTCACATGTGTGAGAAAGAGATTTAATATTCATTCCTCGTTCGCTTTCATTATGAGAAGTCATAAAGGTTTTGAATGACACTATAGGCTGAGTAAAGTACAGAATTTGAATTCTGGGAGACCTGATCCCTTTAATTCGGCATTAGGATTTGGGTTGAGAATGAACAGGAAATGTTTCACACAGAGACGCTCAAAAGTGCTGATTCGCAGGAGCTTTAAGCCACATAAATAAAGCACATCTTTGCATTTCCTTGGCCAGGAACAATGGCGGTGTTGTTCGGTGGTATAATGTGGGGGAAGTTTGGCTGGCACACGGATGGGCAGGCGCTTCATGGATGCTAATCACCTTCCCCAAAACCCATAGCAGCACGGCAGATGCTCTCGAGAGCTCATGATTGTCTTGTTAGCATGTTGCTTTTTAAACGTCGTTTTCTTTGAAAGCAGAGCATGAGAAAATGATTCAAGTGCTTGAGCTCCACTCACTCTATCTCTGAATGCACGGCTGGTCGTATAGTTTGGAACGACTTTGTTCACTTGATTTCGTTTGCTTTTAAAAGTTGAACAACTCTGAATTCAGAGATGTTTGGGTCGAGGGGAAAAGAGCAGTGACTCATCTTTCCTGAGAGATCATACAGCACATCTCACCAGAACTTCACCAAAACAACAACAGCAGCGTTCTGAGGAAGATTGAGCAACATTTCGCAGAAAACAGATACAAATCAAACCGTATACAAACAACCAAATGAAAAAAAAAGTGCTTCGAAAGGCTTCATATAAAAATGTATATTTTAAAATGTAAAGCATCTTCCAATCCTCTTTTAGACATATCTATTCAATGTGTTTTCATGTGGATAATGACGTTTCTAAAATTTGTCATCATGAAAACGTCCAATTTCCTGTCAGAACATTTTTTTTAAATTATTTTTTATAGTTTTAAATGTATTTTACATTTACAGCATTATTTTTGTGATTGTTTAAAAAAAAAAAAATTAAACCTTAAAAAAAAAAATTTCCCATTCATACGCCAGGTGTACACTACTAAAAACCAAAATTTATAAAGAACACCTTCAACATTTCTCACATTATCAGTTTGTTCGCTATAGTTTAGAAAATGGTAACGTAATAAAATATGACAAGAACTCAACTGAATCTCGATAATGTCAGATAACTTTGATTGAAAGGTATGTAACAAAACATGGTCAGCTCAAAGTGTGATAAAATTTTTGGTACCAAATTTACTGAATACTGAATTTTAGAATAAAAATGAAAATCTAAAATAAAATAAATGATATACAAAAAATTAATATTGTATACGCACACACACACACACACACACACACTTAAATATGGAATATGCATACATGTAAAATAAAAACCCATACAAAATAATATACCAAAAATGTCTGTGTGTGTATGAATATATTAACTTTGTTAGTCCACATCCCGACATCAGGTCGCCCAAACGGATCTTATCTTGAGTCTGAGGAACAACGGAAGAGCTTCATGATCGTTAGATGAGGAAGAGAGACGCGCTTCAGTGCCTGCAAGGAATCATTCTGCTCTCGAACAATACAGCAGATGTCACACAAATACATGACAGGAGCTTTAACGGCCGAGTTAATGGAAACAGCGGAGGTTCGAGCCAAACTGAGAGAGGCGGCTCTTATTACTTATTCAGAGCGGAACAACAGCCGGCTCTGCGGCGTGTTCATATCGCTTTCAGCGCGGGAGCACTGTTACTGAACCCCGCAGCCGACAGATGTGCGACCTGCAGGCTTCTCTGAACCCCGAGCATATCCCTGAAAGAAATGCTGAAAACAATCAACAGTACAAAAATAAAAATATAACGCAAAGTCAATGCAAATATTACATCTTTTTGATGACTAAACCAGCGAAAACATCGAACATCAGACTCACGTGCCTCAATCGAGGTGCTGTGATTGGCTGATTATCCTGCCAATACGATTTCAAAAAACAAAACCCGCCTCTTTTGTTCGCGGGCGAACAAAATGAAGTCAAACTGGAAAAGAAAAAAGTAATAGGCTAAAAAAAAAATAATAATAATAATTGTGGTTTATTTTTTTCTCTCACAATTCTGACTTTTTTTCTCACAATTTCCAAGAAAGAAGTCAAAATTACAATGTATAAAGTCAGAATTGCAAGATAAACTGGCAATTCGCAATGGAGAAGTCGGAATTGTAAGACAGAAATACGCATTTGCGAGAAAAAAGTCAGAATTGTGATAAAAAGAAAATAATAATAATAATAATAATAATAATAATAATAGCCAGATATAAACTCAGAATTCAGAGAATAAGTCAAAATTGCGAGAAAGAGTCAGAATTGAGTTGCAATAAAAAAATTGCTACATAGCCTAAACAAAATTACAAGAAAAACAGTACGATTTCTGAGTGTGACTTTTTTTTTTAATATAAAAAATGCTCGGAATTCTGTTTTTATATCTCACAAATACAAGAAAAAGTTTGAATTGAGATTTAAACTCAAAATAAAATCAACTTTTTCTTTCACAATTCTTTTTTCACAACATTTTTTTTTTTAAAATTCCTTCTTAAAGGAAGTCCACTTTTTTTGGAAATAGGCTCATTCTCCAACTCCCCCAGAGTTAATAAGTTGAGTTTTACCGTTTTTGAATCCATTCAGCCGATCTCCGGGTCTGGCGATAGCACTTTTAGCATAGCTTAGCATAGATCATTGAATCCGATTAGACCAGTAGCATCGTGTTCAAAAATGACCAAAGAGTTTCAATAGTTTTCCTATTTAAAACTTGACTCTTCTGTAGTTATATTGTGTACTAAGACCGGCAGAAAATGAAAAGTTGCGATTTTCTAGGCCGATATGATTAGGAACTATACTCCCAGTCCGGCGTAATAATCAAGGAACTTTGCTGCGGCAGCAGGTGCAGTGATATTACGCAGCGCCTGAAAGTAGTCCCCAGCTACATTATAACTAGTTACCTAGCTGGGGACTACTTTCAGGCGCTGCGTAATATCACTGCACCATGGTACGGCAGCAAAGTTTCTTGATTATTACGCCGGAATGAGAGTATAGTTCCTAGCCAAATCGGACTAGAAAATCACAACTTTTCATTTTCTGCCGGTCTTAGTACACGATATAACTACAGAAGAGTCGAGTTTTAAATAGGAAAACTATCGAAACGCTTTGGTCATTTTTGAACGCGATGCTACTGGTCTAATTGGATTCAATGATCTATGCTAAGCTATGCTAAAAGTGCTATCGCCAGATCCGGAGATCGGCTGAATGGATTCAAAAACGGTAAAACTCAACTTATTAACTCTGAGGGAGTTGGAGAATGAGCCTATTTCCAAAAAAAGTGGAGTGTTCCTTTAAAGCTGAACTGAAAAACTTTGAATTTCAACCGAACACTAATTAACAATTACTAATTCACCCGATATTATTATTCAAAGGTTTTTGGCCGAGATTTTTAAATTCCCAAAAACGTCCGGGTTTTGTCTTTATCTACCTGTTGATGTGCTGTCCACCACAGTCCTCATCGTTTCAATTTATATGTTTAATTGTTCTGAAAGTTCTCTGTAGATCCCGCCTTCTCGCATGCCACGATTGGTCGACTGTGTGCAATGCCTGCATGCTATTGGTTAAATTAAATTCAGTCTTTACTATCAGCCAGTATGAAAACAACAAGAAAAGAAAGCCAAAACCTGGACATTTTAGGCAATTTAGAGGGAAAAAGAGGAAGGTCTCCCTGTGTGTGAGGAACATTTGTCATTTTTCACTGAGCTAGAACTTGGATGTTTAACCACTTGGCCACATCGTCCACCAAAGAAATTAAAATCTTAGTTTGATACGGATCAGAAGCAGCTGTGTCAGTAAAGGACTTCAGAAACTAGTAATTTAGCTGTTCTTTTAAACACATCCACCTCACAGCAGAAGCCATAAGCCAAGCCTGAGAGATTCAAGCCAAAGACTGGCAGCAAGGTGCCAGGAAAAATCATGGCTGGGTAATATTTGGTCTTTGGAAAGCCAGGTGATGACACAGCACTGTTTCACATTAAAACCAATTGCCTGCTGTTCAAGCGAGACTCAACAAGCTCCAGCCACCAATATTAATCTGCTTTCAGCTCTTCTGGCCAGTCAGATCACAACTAAAACACATTAAACCAGAACATTCAGTTTCACACTGGTCAGCAGATCAACGATGAACATCGTAAAACTGAATACTCATGTTCATGCAAATGAATGAGATGGCAGCCTAACAAAGGCGGCATTCAGTTTTAGTCCTGACATGTTTGTTTCCATCTTACTTGTAAATAAGTCTGTGTTTTGCATGGCAGTCGATGTGCTTATTGATAAAGCAGGAGTTTGTTCCATGAAGTCTAAAGCTGATCAGCTGTTTAACGTCAGGATGTTCCTCAAAGAACATCAGAAACTCTTTTATATGATGTGGTCGCGTTGAAGATCTACTTTAAGTATTTATTTGATTTTGTAGGGTTAAATGGATGTTTATACTTTCAAGCCTCTGTGGTTACAATCAAAAAATGTAACCAAGTATTTACTTCTGGGAGTGTATAAAAATTAAAAACTCATGTTAACAGACCACTATTACATTTCTGGGTCTAATATCAGTGTCGATTATGGTTTTGGCTCTGGGTTATTTATCTGAGATCAGAAATGTTAGCTAAATAAATAAGCATCTATTTAGAAAGCACAGATATTGTATAATAAATATTTATATAAAATAAAATGTATTATAAATTTCAATATTTTATTTATTTATAAATATATAAAATTTATTAAATTATACTAAAATATTTATTTAAAATAAAACAGATACACACACATGGTATGAATTAGATTTTATTCTCTATTGACCACTTTTAGTTTAGTTTCAGTGCATGTTGCATTTTTGTTATTTTTATGTTTTGTATTTAATATTACTTTTTAAGAATATTCAAGATTCAGTTAATTTATTAGTTTTAATTTATTTAGCTTTAGTACTTCAAGTTAATGTAAAAAAAAAGAAGAGAAAAATAAGTTATTTCATTTATAACCCTGATATATTTTTGGTAATGCAAATGCATGGCAACTTAGGGGTGAATTTCCTTTTTGAAATTCTAACTGACTTTTAATCTAGCACTTTATTAAAAGTATAACTAGGGGAAGAAAAAAAAAAAAAGTGTAATTTTATCCTCAGTGTGGTATTACCGTGTTGGATTTAGCTAAATGTTGAGAAAGAAAATAAACGTATTTAAATGAGCACGGTTTACTCGCTAAGAAAACCCCAGATATTCAAGTACAGACAAAAACTCCTCTCAGTCTCTCAAGCAAAACCTCTAAACCTGCTCATTCCTCAAGTGCCCCGTTTCACACACAAGGAATGTTATTTTAAAGGGGTGTGTGTATGTGTGTGTGTGGAATATCAGGAGCAGTGGGTCAAATGAAACACAGGCTGCTCATGTCAAATGCAAGATATCTGCTGAATCATAGTCCCGTATATAAAGGAAATTGCACAATCGAACAGGGCTGTCGTCAAAAGGTGCAGTGACTCAAACTTAAACAGGAAAAAACACAACCAGAAAGAGATAAGAATCCACTCTCAGGGCAGGAACACTGGAGGAAAATGGTAGAGACATGGGCTCCGTTCCAAAACCTAGCAAGCTGCTCTCTGCCTACTGAGGCACCACGAATCTGACATAAGAGACCTTTTCAGTCCTCAGAAGAGACATATAGAGATTAGACTATCATCTCAAAAAAAGCATAAAAATATTTCTATTTATCATACTTCTAACTAACATTTCTCTCGGTTCATCTGCCGTCTCGCATTGATCTTTCATTAAGTTTGTTGCACTGGGAAAACGTTCTCTATTTAAGATACATGCAGGGTATGTTTAAGGTATCTTAGAACAATGCTGCCTACATTTTGGCACAGGTTTAATGGCGAAAGCACATTAAAATGCAGTCCGTGTAGGCAGCCTACAAGGTTTTGGAACAGAACTAGTACAGAATGGAATAAGATCTCTCGATTGCATTGATTTTGTGGCGCGGAGAAAAAGGTATAGCTTATTTGTTTTAAATCAATTAACGGTCAACGGCAGGAAAGGTGAATCGATTCAGGTCTTGGATTTTGCTTACGTGGGAGTTTCTCCACGTGTGTGCGTGAAGACTTGCGTTTCATGAAGGTGATGCTTGTTGGCCGCTGCAGTTTTGGGGCCTCCTATAATTACCTGGAATGTTTGCCGGTCGCCATCCATTCCTCGCTTCTGAACTCTTCTACCAGGTCACAACTTGAGAAGCTTTTGACAATGAGACTTTTTAAATTTTTAAAATGTAATTTCACTCTGACTTATGAACTCTTGTGTTGTGCTGAAAATCATTTCCTAATTTGGCGTTCCAGGTCAAAAATGATGTGATATTATCACCAAATCTTGAGTTCAATCTCACTGTCAACTTCTTTTCTTTTAATTAGCACAGGTTTTGTGTTTCTTTTTGGAACTGATTGATCATAGGCCTCGCTGATCTGAGTCAATATACCTTAGTTTTGGAAGGAAAAAAAAAACACATTTGTGAATAATTTTGGCAAATTCGCTCTAAACCTGAGGTGCATAAACTCTACGATCAGTTGGTTCCAAAAGTAAACTCAAAACCTGTGCTAACTGAAAGAAAACAAGTTTGACATTCAGTAATAATATATCATAAGAAATTAAGCATTTTTTTGTATGATCATTTTTGAACGAAAACACCACAAGTGTAACAGATGGGGGAAAAAAAAAATCCCCCAAAAAGTAAAAAAAAAACAAAAAAAACATTTATTTGGTTTTAGTCCAATGTGATTAGCACTTTTTTCGGGAAGAAGAAAATCCTTTCTGGGTCTAAATGCTTGCAACACAACATGAGATTGAACAGATACTCTAGTTGTTTTCTGAGTTTAATGCAAGTTGAGCTATTGAAAGCATCATTTCACAACTCATGTCCCACAATGGACGTCATAATATTTTAGTTTGTGTGAAAGACTGTTTACTAACCTTGTTTAGGCAAAGTTAAATCCAATCGTTCTGTCCTGTCATGATGACACAGAGCTGGTAAACTTGGCAAGTTTCGCAAGATACTGGCATTGATACCAGTAAAGGACTTAAGAAAACTCAAGAATTGCACAAACATGCTTACTAGTGTCAGAGGTTAGATTCCCAGGAAAAACGCTCACTGATGTATTTTTTTATCCTTGCATAAAAGTCGCTTCGGAGTAAAGCATCTACTAAAAAGCCGTTTCGGCGCTAAAAGGCTGATTTAGATTACGTCACACATCCAATAACACATTTTTGCATGGAATAATTCATGCAGGCACTTTCTGCACTGAAAGTTTTGTCACATATACATCCATAGTGCACTACAGTAAACATCTGTTTGGGAGTCACCAATAGATCTCAGCTTGTTTAGAATCTGGAACGTTCCTTTGAAAGTGTGCATTTGGATGCTCTAACCAGCAATTTAAAGGCAAACAAAATGGCCTTAAGGCATGGCATATTTTGGACACAGAAATCAAAACATGATGCATTTTGATAAACATTTTCCATTTTATTAAATATAAAAGTTTTGTCCCAGTTGTATGGGGGCTAACAGAGAATTGAAGTATGAAAATGCCCCAGAAAAGAACAAAAAGCAAAGAAACAGACTACTGTGGGAGATCATTGTCATTGTTTCAGAAGGCGAGGCGGCGGTTTGGGCCGATTCCCTCTGTGGAGTGCATGGCTCAATCACAGGAGAATGGCCTGTATGCAACCGTATCAAAAATTAAATAATGAACAGGAGCAAAGGAAACAAAAGAAAATAGATCGCAAAGTGGCTTGTTGTCGACAAACGTTCATAAAGCCGTGTAGAATAGAAATCTGGTCATCGGTACCGCCATCCTACAGTACAATTCAAACGTTTTTCCCGCTCCACCATGTTGCATTCGGACATCCACACACGCACACATACACAAGCACGCTCAAACAAAAATCACCTACAGCAACTGTGCAAAAAAAGTCTTTGGTAATCAAAGCAATTCGAGATAGAGAGAGGAAAACGTAGAGGAACAAAAACACTATCCATGACTGATACGGTTATACAATCTCTAATATACACAACCTCAGCCCGATATCGTACGAGACCGAACGTTCAATAAATTAGACAGTGGGAATGAGTTGGAAAGATCTACATCCAGCAGTTTCATTCACAGAAGTCAATAAAAAATAAAATCAAAATCAATGGAAACAAAACAGTGTTACAATGGATCCCCCAGACAAATAAACTGGAAAAACAAACCAAAAGCCAAAAAAAAGGGAGCAACTTTTGATCAATGGCCCTTAATTGTCACAATTAAGATTGTTATTTTATAGATCCCCTTTTCCAAGGATGAATCACTTGTTCATAGCTCTCTGTAAACATTCACAAATAAACATTTACCGTTTGCCAGACACCACATGTCCGTGTCCAAACTCCCTCTTCCATCATGACGCATTTTCCGGCGAGGTCCACAGCAGTCTGTACGTGAGGTGCCATAAATATAATGCTCAGTATTGGATTGGTAAAATAGATCAATGTTCCTTACGCTGCTAAAAAAAAGATCCGAGTCTGAAAGTGTCGCGCTGCTCCTATACAGTTTACAAAACGAGTTCTTATTTCAAAATATATCCACAGAAGTCTTTTCTGTAAAAAATAAATAAGGTAGTTAAAAAACACCATAAAGAGGAAGACAGACGGGTGGGTTGTGTGCGCTTGCCGGGTCTATTCTGTCCTCATTGAATCGTTATTAGAGTTCGAGATCTTTCTGAAGCCGTGGTCGTTCTTCTCCAACCACAGCTCCGCCAGTTGCTGCGTGGAGCCGTGCGAGGACGCTTTGGATCCCAGGCACATTTTGTATTGCTTGGGATCGAGGTTGGGGTCGCAAACCACGGGGTGGTGGACGTGCACGATGCCGGTGTCCGTGCTGCGAAAAAGCTTGATCCCGGACTGGACGAATTTGTTAAAGAGGTCCACGTCCTCCAGCCCCCAACCTTGGATGGAGACGTCAAAGCCACCCGCTTTGGCCAAGTCTCCTTTGTAGACGCAGACGATCCCGAAACCGTAGTGTCTCCACAAGCCCGTTTTGGAGGTGAACACGTAGTGGTTGTCACTGGGCACCTTGCCCGCGTAGACAACCTTTGGGTCGTACTGGCTGAAGATGATGGGAAAGTACGTTTGCTCCCCAAGTATGGTGTTCCCGCGACATCTGTTCAAGAAGTCGGGGGTAAACAGTAAGTCCACGTCACAGTAGAAGAGCAAGGAATCATTGGTAAAATGGGCCGAGCCGACCTCCAGGGCCAGAGCACGGGAGAAGGGTCCGGAAACCGGTTTGATCTCCATGTCGGCTTTGGGATACTTCATGTGGTACTCCCTCATGAGCTCGATTTGCTTGATGCGCTCCGTGTTGTTGTCTGTGCTAAAGAGCAGAATCAGCAACTTGACGTTCTGGTTGGGAATCAGGCAGATCTTCTCAAAGTTGGCCATGAAGCGCACAAAGATCTCGTAGCGTCCCGCCAGGGGCACGAGGATGTTGATCTTCTTCTCTTTGGGTTCTTGTTGTTCGAGGCCGGCTTGGCTGCTCAGCTTGAACGGGACGAGCATCTTGAGAGAGTTGGACAGGAAAGACAGCGAGTCCGAGTCTTGGTTGATCCTGGCAGCCAGGACTCGCGCGTCCATCTCCTCGTCTTCCAGGAACTGGATCTTACTGAAGGTCTGTTGGAGATAGGCGTGCCTCCTTACAGGCACCGTCATGGTCTTCCCCTTGTGCTTCTTATAGAGCAGCAGGAGATCCAGTACGTACTCGGCCCCGTACATGGGGTTGACCCTTCGGTAGCCGTACTGGATCTCTTTGAAGTCGATGACTCTTCCTCGCGTCTTGGCGTTGGCGTTAATCATCTCCATAACCTGCATGATGATGTCGTCCAGCGCCATCTTCTGTGAGGAGTCGATGCCCCGACGCGGAGGCTGCCCGTCCGAGGACGAGAAAATGTACTTGCCCGTGAGGAACTCCCATTCTAGCACCTCCTCACGTTGGTGGGGATGAAAGCGCATGAAGGACGGAGGCATGCCCAGCTGGAGGTCTTCCTTGTGCACCTCGGTGTTGCTGTAGCGGCTCATCTGCACGATCTCGCGGTGGAGCTGGATGGTACGGTGGCGCAGCTCCGCGATCTTGCGACTCAACATGTAGCTGTGCAGGCGATACTGGTACGGCGGGTTCTTGTTGGGGTGAAGGGTTATGGCCCGGTGGATCTTGCTGTTGTGGAGGTCACGGATGTAACCCTTCTTGTTAGGCTCGTAATTCTCATAGAACAGCTGCTGCATCTGAAAGAGAGAAAATGGGTATTGATGAGTGGATTGGAAATCGTTACGGCTGAACTGTGCAATGAAGACTGATCATTAAAAGCTTGGAAACGAAAAACAAGAATGGGTAGAATGCACACTTATTTTCAAATTAAAGGGCCAAACTGAAACGCAACCAAGTGAGTTTGCCTTAAGACACAGGAGAAGGTTGGAAAGTGTCCCACAGACCAATCATGGAATCAAAAGCGATACCGTGACATGGGTAAGATTACAGAACAAGACCTGTCTGAGAAGTCTGGAAGGTGATACCATCACTAGCACGAGTCACATGACCCAACTAACCCATTTCTAGGCCAGTCCTGTAATATGGTTCACACACATATACAAGGGCAAAAGTACAAGAACAACAACAATTATAATAATAATAATAATAATAATAATAATAATAAAGCAATTTCTTCTTATTCTTCAAAAAATATATATATAAATAAATAAATGGATAAATAAAAATATTAAACAATAATAAAAACATTATGTAATTTGAAAATGCTACTTTATAAGTAAATAAAATAATGGGTCCCACTTTATATTAGGTGGCCTTAACTACTATGTACTTACATTTAAATTAATCATTCGGTACAATGCACGTATTGTGTACATACATGTTTTTACATTGTACTTATATTTTTAAAAATACCTATATGTAATTACATCTGTAATTAATTTCTGTAATTACGTTTATAATTACACTGATGACCCATCCCTTACAGCTTAATCCACCCTTAAACCCACCCATACCACCAAACCTGTCCCTAACCTCACCCGTATCCCACCTCAATAACAGCAAAAGTGTTTTGCAATACAATATGACCACAATAAGTACATTGTACTTATTTTTTGATGTAAGTACATAGTAAAGGCCACCTAATATAAAGTGTGACCAAATAATGAATTAAAAAAAGCTGTTCCTGAAAACTACAGTGCTGAGTGGACAATGTCCAATATATTATAATATTACTAAAAATATCTGAAATGTCTAAAATTAATCACTCTACTTACAGTAGGACTTGAGATGACTAGTGATAATGATAGATCAGTTAATATTTGTCCATTTTGAGATAAATTACAATTGTGTAAGTGCTACTTTCATTTCATCTAGTCATAAGACCTGACAAACCCATTTCTAGCCAGTCCTGTAAAGTGTAAAAGAACAAGAGCAACAAAAAAATTAAATAAAATTTAGTATAAAAATCATTTCTACTTTCAAACATATAAAAATATGTATTATTATTTTAAAAATACTTGGTGAAATAAATAGATAGATAATAAATTATGCTCTTATAACTACAGTGATGGGTGTGTCCAATATATCCTATAAGTCTGATATATTATCACTCAAAGTCTAAAAATATTGCTCTCAAGTCAATGTAAGTAATGAAAGATCAGTTGATATTTGTCCATTCTGAGAATAACAAGTGCTACTTTCATGTCATCTTTTGCTGCCATTAAATTACATTGAGTATACAGTGCCTTTAAAGGCGTAAAGTTGGCATGAAGGACACCACAAAGACCGTAACTCCATACCAGTTACGTTCTCAGATGCAATATCCTACAAGTCTGTCGAATCATTTGTGGACCAAGTAATAACCTGCAATCATCGAAGACAAAACCAGGTGCTCCAAACTGCAGCTCTGCTGGCTCTGGCTGAAAGGGTAATAAGGGTGTGAGAGGAACACTGTGCCAATAAGCAGGTTAGGTTGACCTGAGAAAGCCTGAGAACACCTCTCAGCAGCAGTCAGGATTGTGGGAACACTTCATCATTAGCCAGACCGTAATTATCCCGACTCTGGGTCACTTCTTTATTCTTAAAGCACTTTATGATTCATTATAAAAATTCTATGATGGCCATTGATGTGATGAGGCCGTTCATTAGCGTTTGGAGTTAAATACCAGTAATAATGAGTGGCGTCTACGAATAGAGGCAGAATTAGAGAAGTAAAACTTGGAGAGGAACTGAAGGTCGGTTCAAACTCAAAATTGGTCCTCACATGCCAGGACGAGGCGCATCAGTGTTATTAACGAAATTACAAGAGCATCTCTCTGCCCCAAAGCAACCACTTACATTTAGTCTTTAAGCAGAGGCTCTCATTCAAACCACTCAAAGTGCATCTTTATTATAGAGGCTTCCCAAACCTTTTGACTGACGAATTTCCATAACTTTCCCACTTTGATTACTGGATAATTGAAGCATGTGAATACGGGATAAGATTGCACTCTCAAAGAGCCAAGAAAAATGCAGTTTCGCTCTAGAAATTTCCATGACTTTCAATTTTGGCTCTCAGAAATGACTCTTTCAAGGCTGTTTCTTAAAATTCACAGATATTTCCAGATTTTTCATGACTGTGGGCTATAAAAATGGTATCATTGGTAGGGTATATAAAGCGTTCTGTGGGGGTTTGAATAAATACTACATGGCCAGTATTATAGGTACTAGATTCACAGATTTTCCAAAAAAATTACATAAACAATAATAATAATAATAAAATAAAATGTAGTGGCTGCCGTGCTAATCATAAATAATTTATAGCCAATGTATGAATAAATGTATACAAACCAATCTATTTAATTATTAAATTTAAAAAAAAATTATTTCATATATAATACAACAGCATTGCATTAGGGATGTAACGGTATGAACATTTCTTATCACGGTTATAATGACCAAAATTATCACGGTATTGTTAAAATGTGCTGGAGATGTTCAAAAAGTACCGACACATAGGCTAAATCACTTCAAGTTTTATATTTAAAAAAAAAAAAATCAACAAATAAAATGATTTTGTTTGCATAATCACTAAAACAATAACGTTACCAATGATGTTCGGATCTTAAACAGAGTGTCGCCCGCCTTGTTGGCAGAAGCTATTTACACCAACTCCACCCACCAACGCCCAACCAATCGTCAGCTCCAGTAGTGCTACTCCTTTTGACCTGATCGACCCGGTTTCAAATCCGCTTTTTGGCCTTTTCAAATTTCAGATCACATCAGGAAAGCATTTATTTTTAATAAAAATGAAGGAAATAATCAAAAAGTTGAAAATAAAGTATGGGGTAGGGTTAGGGTGGGTGTAGGGAGGGCTTTTGTCTCAATAAGGTGGCATCCATTTAATAATTTGAATTAAAATTAACACTCAATACGTTATTATTGCGTACTGTTTTATAATGTTTTACTATACTGAGGTGCAGATCATTGCCACTATTTGCAATAAGCAGTATATAAATAGCAGAAAATCCTGCTATTTTAACAGTGTAAATAGAATCTATACCTATTTGCACTTAGTGTAAATAGCATATCACTAAAAAATACTGCCATGTTCACTTAGCATAAATAGCCACTGCTGATTTTAAACGACAATTTGACTAACAACAGTTTAATAGCATGTTCAAACATCTAATGAAAATGTTCAAATAAAGCTTTGAAAAAGTTTCATGAAAAGGTAAACCTCACATTTCGGCCTGTAGACTAAATAAAGAAAAGGTGTTAAGTCAAAATGATAATTGATTAATAAATGATTATATGTATTTTATCTGCTCCATAAATAATGCTAGATAACTTATCTGAATTGTTTAAATGTGTGGAATCCACATAAGCTTGTCTTCCATCAATCGGTCAAAATTTACAGCAGAGCATGCAAATTAGGTCTGTTTTTGTCCAGACAGAAACTGCACACAGACTGAAATGTAAATATAAGTCTCTGTTACTGTTAATGTTATTACATGGAGCGAAGATGAAAACAAAATGCCATCGAATCGTTTCTGAAGATAGTCGGAACCGTCAGAGGTAAATTCATATACTTAATTCATTCATATATTCATTTGTATAATTCCCTTTGCACTCTTTTAAAACCTCCCAGCTTTTCCACCCTATTTTCACTCAAAATGAAACTACGCTGTGTGCTGTGCGCACGTGAGACTGTTACTGAAAACTGTGCTTTATGCTGAATAGTATTTATTTATCGTGAGTTGTTCAAATCGTGGAAATCGAATACGGTTTTAAATGATAATTAAAATTCCCAGATATGTCTACAGGTTTTTCATGACTGTGGGCTATAAATACAGGTATTATAGGTGTTCTGAGAGGTTATCATGCAATATGAGACTTTATAAGCTACTAAAAACACGCCACCAATTAGGTCATGAGATGGATTTACTCATTTCCCCCACAATGCCTTTTTCCCATCAGCAGCTCAGCGTACGGCAGTTGACTCAAATGAAAACATTTAGACTGCGCTGACATTCAGATAGCAGACGTGTCCCTGTAATGGAGGATGCCAGAGAAATGAACTCAAGCTGCAATCGCGCCATCACACGACGTCCTCGAGCCTAAACAAATACATTACAACAAAACAATCACTTCATTCCCACAGATAAATGCACACGGCTGTATGACAGCATCAGTCTGCTTTCTGTTAGGACTCGACGGCTTTCCATTACAGCCCATAACAGGAAGCTGAAGCGAGAAGGTTCGAACGAGAAAACCTTAAAGGAACAGCTCATCCAAAAGACCGAAATTCTGTCATCATTCACTCGCACTCATGAGAATTAGTCCAGTAAACCACAACAAAATGCTCTACATATGAGAACAATAATAATCATTCAAGCTACACAAGAAGCCAATAAACAAGCCTGTAAATCAATCAATCAATCAAATCAATCTTATCTACATTTTGCATATAGATTTGTTTAAAATTTCCAATAAATGAATAAATAATACACATTTTTGGAAATGACAATTTGTTAATGCTAAATGAGACTACTGAAATGCAATACATAAAAATAAATAAATAAGTTACATAATATTTACTCAATATTATGTGGTGTTTTATTTATTAGCATTTTTTTTTTTTTTTATTGAAATTTTGGAATTTACACAAGAGGAATGAACATTTATTGGCAATGAGACATGCTCAATTAATTCTAGCAATTCTACAATCTATTTATCCATCTATCCATCCATCCATCCCCAGGAGAAATGAACATTTAATGGATTGATATTAATTGGCCATAGCAAAGCTCAGTTAATTCTATAATCTGTGAATGATCATCAGCTGATGGCAGTAATCTCACAAAGTCCAAGTATCGGCTGCTGCATATACTGCATCATGAACCCATCTCTACGCTGTAAGTCAAATCTCTGAATTACATTTAGCAAACGAGTCCCTGTCATGTGATGCACGTTGAAAGCAGTCACTTTTAGCCCTAAGTGAAAGTAAAGCTTGAATTGTTGACAAACAGCTAGAGAAAAAAGCATTAACAGTGCACAAAACCAGAGCGAGTCCTAATGTGACGCGCAGACGCCGGGATCAGAGTAAAGCGGCTCACAGACGAATGTTTGACTTCTCCTGCAGAAGGTTAATGCGCTCTGTTTCCCTTCAAACACAGCGGGAGAGTTGCTTGGCTCGGGAGCCTATGTTAAAGTCAACATGTTGTCATAATTGACCCCATTTACGCTCCTAATGAATCGTTCAGTTGAATATCCTGTTAGTCAAATGTGTTGTGAATGCGGAGCTTTTTCCATCTTTTATTCTTTACCAGCAGCACTGATTGATTGTGACGTACAGCTGATTCTCATGACTTCTTCTCTGTTATTATGACAGTGTTGGTTGACTGGCAGATTTGTTCGGGATGGTAATTAGCGTGGGAATGAAATCTGACATGGAGAAGCACATCCCGCCGCTGGAGCATGTGATGTGAGATTACAGCTCAGATTCAATCCGTCCACAGCTCCGATAACACGCCACGCTTGACTTACTGGCTTCAGATTGCAGCTGCTGAGATAACATGACTTATTTCTCCTTTTTCTAACATGTGAAGGAGTGATCTGCTAATAAGCTGCTCCCTCATTTAAAGTCATATAAGGCCTAACTCAAGCACATTCACCGTTCATTTGGCTTGGTTGGGAGTGAACATGCTTTCAATATCCTTAAAAGAAGATTAATGTAGTGCATAAGATATTAAAACTCACTTTCAATTAGACGCTGTATTAATCTCTAAGCTGAAAACACAGAAACAACTTTGATAAAGCAGTATACCAGCTGCTATATGCATATGCAAATGTGCATTTTAAGATTAATGCATCGACTGATAACTGTACCCATTTAGCCAATTAATATAAGTGTGTCAGTACCAAAAAAAACAACAACAAAAAAACACTTACTGTTTGCTGTTTTCAAACAGTAAGTGGTGATTTTGAAGTAAATATTGCATTTGCAATTTTGATGCATTATTTTTATAATACTATATTTATTTATAATATCATATTTATAGAATATTTTATATTCGCTTTCCTTTCCAGTGAATTTGGAGTAAATTCAAATATTTTGTGATGAAATTGAAGTAAATACTCCATAAAATAAGGGTTTATTACAGTTTTATATAACGCATACATTTATATTATTTTATAAAATACTTTTTTTGCATGTTAATATCGTAGTGTCAGGGCCGCACAGTGACGTGAGGTGTTGTTGTTCCTGTGATGTGATGTGATTAATCAGCGTCTGAGAGCGTCTTAAACCCATCAGAGCGAGTGAGATTTATCTGCTCATGAATAAGCAGCATCACAGCTCAGCCTGAATCAAAGTCATATATGTGTGAGTCCTTCCCTACAGATCCCAGACAGAGAATTAAAAGCATCCATTTGTACTGGAACATTTGCCAGCGTTGTTAACTCAAAGGACTGTGAAGTAAAACAACGGTAATTCTTTCCACTATTTAATGGGAAGTGATTCCTCCTGATGTTAAACATCTGTCAGGGCTGATTTGATGGCCGAACTCTTCACACTGCTGGTGAGCATCAAAAACAGATGGAGACTTTCTTTCTAATATCTCATGCGTGATGGCACAGGACTGGACCGAAACATTTGTTTATAAATGCATTAAGTAAAAAAAAAAAAAAACTGCATAAAAAAATAAATAAAAATAACATTATGTAAATGAAATCTAAATCACTATGTAATCATGGTCAAATCATCTTTCTAACAGCCATCTCCAGAAAAGATGTCGTAACAGTCAAGCAGCCATAAACAGAAAACTTGCCATTTACTGAAAAATGCTAAATATAAAAAAAGGTTGAAAATAAACATTACAAATCATAGCCAAAAGAGGTTTTTACTATGCTAAATAAATTAAATAAATTGTACCTATGAAAAACTCAAATTGTTAAAAAAAAAAATAATAAAATGGTGAATAAAATGGTAAAAAAAGTAAAAAATAAAAAAGTAAATAAAGATGTTATAATATCTGAGATAATACATTACAGTAAATTTCTATTAAAATAATAACAAGATAAAAATAAATCAATGTAATCTTGCCTATGAAATGCTAAGTGACATATTAAAATTTGGTAAATAAAATAAAAATATAAAATAAAAAACAAATAAAGTAAATCAATTGTAATACTGCCTGAGATACTAAATAACAAACTAAATTTCTATTAAAATAATAAATAAAAATGTAATCGTACCTATGAAATACTAAATAACTTACAAATGTTTATTATTAAAAACATCGTTAATTTTAAAAAAGAAAAAATATTCTTCCTCAAAAACTAAATTTCTTTTCAAAAACGTAGTTTGGTTGTTTGCCTTTTCAAAAGCAATAAACAATAAATAAACCCCAATAAAAATAAAACAAATGTGCATACAAAATACATTACTATCATCTAAAGCAAAGTGAATAGTAAAGATAATTTAGTTTGAGAAGTCACACCTCTCACATTTCTAACAATATTAAAGGTTTATTCCTAACATCATGAAACGGTGAAGAGCTCATTTGGCTCAGTTCAGAGAGTCATCTGCTGGCTGCTCGCAAGAGGAACCTGAATAATGGAGATTTCAGCGCCGCTGTCGCTGTATGATGGACGTCTCTGGTCTGGGCTTGAACTGGCACGCTTTCTCTCGCCGCATGAAAACACTTCAGCGTGCCACATTCAAAATCAGCATTATGCAACACTCACAATGACGCAGATGAAGCTGCGTCCTCTGTATCATTGTGAAAAAGCCTTGTTGACTGAGAACAAGAAACGTCCTTGAAGCAGAATGAGAGCGTGAGGACGTGCCAAAGGATCACCCGTCTGCTTCTGGAGGTCAACGGGTCTCATCGGGTCTCATCAGCAGAAAAGAGCGCATGCATTCGGCCAGAAAGTGACGAGGTCACAAAAAGAAAAGAAAAAAAAAAAAAAAAAATCATCATGCAAATCAGGTACTGTGTGAATGCCAGTGTTGAGTGCAATCTGCGTCATGCAAAAAAACATCATTTGATGAAGTACTGCAGGCACAATTTATAAAAAAGGTATATAAACATCCCTTTTAATCAAAACTCTGTTGTTGATCGATAGTTAATTTGTATTTAACCCTAAATCCAGAAAAAACCAAAACAAAAAAAACCCATTAGGATTTATTATTTCAATTAATGAAATGTTTTTATTGCTCAATTTAAATTTAACCATTAAAACAGAATGCAGAAAAATTATGATGCACAAAAAAAAATGAATTTAATAAAACTTTAAACAGAATTTTGGGGAAAAATAAAAAATTCCATAGGACAATTTTTGTTATCAATACTGCATAAGTTTCACAATTTTAGTTAATTAGATATGTTTTTTTGATTATTAGAATTGAATTAAAACAATTCAAAAGGCTCTATATAAAAAAAGTCCCAATCTATCCAGGGTTTACAATAAGCATATTAAATAAAGGGAAATATACTCCTCCAACAGGAGAAACTGTACAAAATTCTTTCACCTCAAATGCTCCTCAGAAACCAAACCTCTGAGTTTTAATAAAAAGCCAACGATTTGTCCATCAATGCCTGCGGATTGGATCATTCCGGTCAATAATTGGCCCCATTGAGGGGCGGCGGGGGTCTGTCACAAAGAACGCTCTCAGCAGGTAATGAAGGTGAGCGGAGGTGGATGCTTCTGTCACTGCCCTCTTTATTGGATCGATTCATGGAGCTTGACACAGATATTCAGCTCTGATAATTGACGGCCTCATCCAGCACCTGTCAGCTGAGCGGCTCCACGCAGAGAAGAAAGAGCACCGGAGCGGGACGCTAATAGCTCTGGATTCTGGGAGCCCAGGCAGCCGGTCAAGGTCTCCTCATTAACATCTGCTGACGCACTCAGAGACTAATCAAAGCTGAGACTTCAGCGCTGTCAGACGCTCTCTGACCTCCCTCAAGACAAACACGCATGTCCAGCTGAACTCTCATCACGGGACCTCAAAAGAAGCCAAACGAGGTTCTTTACTATCTAAAATAAAATAATAAAGTGAATGAAAGTAAATGAAAGCAGTAAACCACTAATAAATGAAGTTCATTTACTAGTAAATCAATAGTAAATAATAAATTTAAAAAAACAAGTAAATAAAATGTTAACTATGAAGTAAATTTAGTAAATTTATAGTAAAATAAAATATAATTGCAACTGAGAATACTGAAATACTAAGTAACATGCAAAATTTCTATTATTAAAATAACAATAAATAAAATGAATAAATGTAAATAAAATGTTACCGTACCTATGAAATAAATAACAGTAAATCCATATTACATTAAATAAATACTAAACTGCTATTATTAAAATAAAAAATAAACAAAAATAAATAATAACAAATGAATGAAATGAACCTATGAAATGGTAAATAACAGTAAATGTCTTGTCTATTTAACAAATAAAAATAAATTAAATTAAATAAGCTGGAGCTGAACTCTGGGAAGCCTCATGGGACATCAAAAGATTTTTTACTACGCTAATAAGATAAAATTAAATTAAATTTAAAAATAAATAAATAAATAAATAAAATAAATAACTAGCTATAAAATTACCTATGAACATAAAATAATATTATTAAAATAATAATAAATAAAATACTACCATACCTATGAGATAGTAAATAAGTTAATGTCTACTAAAATAATAAATAAACTAAATAAAAATAAAAACTACACTCTGGGATGCATCATGGAACATCAAAAGATAACAAACAATGTTTCTTACTATGCAAAATAAATAAACAAGCAAACAAATAAATAAATACTATTGTACCTATGAATATAACAAATAAAAGCTGGAGCTCAACTCATCATTCAGATGTTTTTAAGAAAGATGGTGTGGTCGACACTTGGTGGCAAAGATATGAGACTTGAACGTTAGGAAGTACAAAACACTGAGCAACTTCTAACTACACTCAAGCATCTTTCATCAAAATCACATTTATTTAATACGGACTAATTCTACTGTAACCAAAACAGATGTAGATGCATAAGTGCACATGAACAAAGGACAAAGATGAAATCAGTCATCGGCCGTCATATGAAAGCAGCTCTCATTACAGTGATGACAGGAATCCAAGATGAGCGTTTTTTCTCCCTTAATTTCTAATTAAAAGCCACAATAAAAGGTCCTTCTCTACTATATGCATATCTAATCAGCGATCATAAGGAAGCAACTTTTCAGGTCATTGCATGGATGATGGACATGTACAACACATAACTCAATAAAAGATCATAAAGTTGCCAGTTTATAGCATACAAACAGGGTTTACTGATCTGTTAAGACCAAGGACAGTCCGTTTATTCTGCATCATAAAATCTCAATGTGGCTCATCCAACCAGAATTTAGAGTCAGAAATGTTATAAAAACACTTTCATACAGTCTTTTTTTTTAAACTGAAGCATTACCAATCTGTTTTCTTGCCACTTTGTGGTTAATTGGTTATGAATAATCTTTTCTTGTTTGTTTGTGTATATCTAGTTCCAAAATAACAGAGAAAAATAATCATACAAGAACAAGATATATTTAATTCACAGGATTACAGCCTTTGCTTTTAACTGAAGTGTTATGAAAAGATCATCTGTTTTCATACTGATGCCAAACTTGTCTTATGTTATTGTTGTTTTGTTTGTGTACATCCAGCTAAAAATAAAATAAATTAAATTATAAAAAAGGTTTATGTATTTTTCATTGATATTTAATTCACTGGATTATCTAAAAATAGCCTTACATCATGATTATTTAATAGATGAACCTTTTTTCCCATTGAATTTCCAGCATAAATAACTAAAACTACTCGTGGTGATGTAAGACTTCAGTCATACCGCCTACTGCGTTTAGAAAAAAACAAAACAACAACAACAACAACAACAACAACAACAACAACAACAACGAATCATCTTTGAATACCACTTCATTGACTGGCTTATCCAAAATATGCATATATAAATACAGCATAAATATGTAAAAAAAACTAATTTCCTCATACCATGATCTAAGACTATATTCCTGTTGCCTTAATCTATTATATTGAGTATTTCTTGCCACTGCTTTCTCACAAACATGTGTCAGTTTTTAAATCTAGATCTGAAGATGCCAGGCGACATGAATCCGATTTCTTTGTGAAACACGTCTGACATTAAAACAGGCCAGATTGGTGTTCGATGGATAGGAAAACAAATCAATCAAACTCTTATCTTGCTCCACAGTGCTTATCTAGAGAATACAGTGAATGCAATACAATCAGCAGAGATAAGAGAGAGAGGGAGAGAGAGAGAGAGAGAGAGAGAGAGAGAGAGAGAGCGCTGAGAAGAGCCTCCTGAAGTGCTCAAGCCACGCTACACACACACACACACACACACACACACACACACAGGCATGGAAACTATTACGGCTGTGGGTTAAAGTGTAGCCCAGGGCGATTCGGAGCATTCGGCCTGAGATTCCTGTTAAACACACTGATAACGTCCGGCACTGCATCCTGTTCAGATAGAAAACCCAAACAGGCCATAATGACGACCCAACATTATCCACAAACCAAAAAAAAGTTTGCTATCGGAGTGTTTCATACTTGGTTTAATTGCTTTGGTCTTTTACAGCAGCAGCGTGAGTATTACAGCAGATGTTTACTAATGGAGATATTGACTCGAGAAGAGAAGAGAGTCTCAAGCGGACTCAAGACCACACTAAAGCTATAGTGTGAAAACAACCTAGTACAACAAGATTTAAGAAATTAAACTTTAGACCCATTAATAGACCAATACTCTGTATGACCAATTCATTAATTAACATTGTTACCTGTAATGTCAACTCCAGAATGTACTGATCAAAACAAATTATAAAAATTAAAAATAAACTAGTAAGTGAAAAAAACAAAACAAAAAAAAAAACTAATTTTCAAATATTTTTAGTGAATATATATTACGGTGTATATACACACACACACGCTACAAGATGTTTTTATATGCAAGATAAATAAATATACATAAAAGTAAAAAATAAACTATAAAAAAAAAATCTATATACCTATAAAATAATATACTACATTTTTATTATTAAATAATCAAATAAAAACAATAAATAAAAAGTAAAAATGTTATTGTACTGATAAAACAGTCAATAACAGTAAGTTTTAAAATGATGTCAAATAAAATAATACACAATAAATGAAAAATAAATAATAAAATAAGCTGCAGCTGAACTCTGGGAGGCATCGTGGGATATCAACAAATGCCAAAATCTGTTTTTTTTCCCCTCTATGCAAAATAAAGCAATATTTTTCAATTTTAACTAACTATTCTATTCAAATTCCATTCTATTTTTAACATTGTAAAATGTAAACTTATTCCTGTGATTTAAAGCTGTTTTTTCAGCATCATTACTCTTCAGAAATCATTTTAATATACTGATTTGCAAGACACATTTCTGATTATTATCAGTGTTGAAAACAATTTTGCTGACACTTTTGATCAATTTAATGCATTCTAGCAGAATAAAAGTAATCATTGAAAAAAATCTTTCCAAAATTTTTTAAAATGACACTTATATTATCTGCCATTGAAAAATTCTAAATTCATTAATTAAAAATAACTAATTAATTAATTTATTATTTATTTTTTGTGTGTGTGTGTGTGTGTGTGTGTGTGTGTGTGTGACAGTTACATAACAATTAAGCACATTTTCCCCAAAAGAAAAGTCAGTCTCTAATCAAATCAAACTGACATCAGCCATACTCAGGTCTGTATCAGAGCGTCCTAAATCTGTTCTGAACCGCGAGAAGAATCTATGTTATGGCCTTCCAAAGTGGTGACGTTAAACCATCATTACTGGAGAGGGCCATCTTGTCGTCTACTCGCATCGGGCCACTTAAACCCAAGACCTCATCTATTCAGTCACAGACCCGAGCGTCTCTTTGTTCAATTTTCCTCTGCATTACTTTATTATGGAGGCTTTTCATTCTGCGCTTAGTGAAATTGCGTCTGCAGCAACAGTGCTATTCCAATTCAATTCCAAATGACTATAATACAAAGAAACCTGCCATCCCGTCCACTGATAGAAAGTATACTTAGGCTGTCCTTTTTGTTTTTGGGTAATTGAGTTACAAAGCTCTTCAATTTGTAATAACCAGGCCTGTCCCTTGTTGGGATGGTGCGGTAAGCCATACCCCGACAAAGTCAGATTTCCATCCCTGGCAGTCGCAGAGAGAACAGTAAATCTAATAGACTGCGGGAGTAAAGGGAGATGACATTAAAATAAGAAAAAGCACAACTCTGGAAAATCTGACTTATGAATAGAGGAAATTCCATATCAACACGAGGTTAGGATTGAACCACAAAGTAGGACAGGAAGTAGAGGGAGAAGAGGAGCTACCTGCTTTGTGGCGGCCAACATTGTTCAAAAACAGTCTGTAATTAGAAAATGAATAAAGAAAATAAACTCGTGCCTGATGTGGATTTCAAAGCGGCAGCATATAAATCAGGCCAGATTCAGACCAAAACAAAGGAAAGCAAAACAGCAGAGAAAAATGGTTTATGATGGCTTTTTTTTTTTTTGCATTTGTCAAATAAAGATTATATTACATTATTTGTAACAATTCTATTTTAATGATGAAATGCGAGAAAAAAAAAAAAAAAAAAATAAATAAATAAATAAATAAATAAATATATATATATATATATATATATATATATATATATATATATATATATATATATATATATATATATATATATATATATATATATATATATATATATATATATATATATATATATATATATATATATATATATATATATATATATATATATATATATATATATATATATATATATATATATATATATATATATATATATATATATATATATATATATATATATATATACACATACATATGAATAAAATGAAATAATCATAATAAAATATTCCCTACATTGTAAATAATATTAAAATATAATCTTTTCATCAATAAATTTATATAGAAATAGTTTAATAAGAAGATATACAGACAGATAGATAACATACCCCTGAACTATTTTAATTTAACCAACCACTAATAATAATAATGATATAGTTGCATGATCTGAACAATATACCAAAAGTTAAGCACAATATCAACAAGGAAACGAAATGACTAGTTAGAAGTCAATATGAAACTCTATTTGCAATCCATTTGACTTCTTTACTGGGACACACTTATGAGGAGAAATTTTCAAAGAAAAAAAAATGTGTGAAATTATTGGGAACTGATAGCAGGATAGAAGCAGGTGTTTGAAGTAAGTGAAAAGACCAGAAATATGCATGAAGAAAGTACAGTATAAATACCATCAGGTTTTGATTTCATGTCGACTTTAAATGGGCTATAAAATTCGGCATACAAATTCTGGTGCAGAAACGCTCGAGAGAAACCTTCTTTATTGAAGCCATGCTAAGACACAGTGACGTGCTGAGGAACCCTGAAGCCCAAATCTGCTCTCTGAAAGAGCCGGTCAAACTGAAAGCATGAAGCAGCAGCTCTTCACATCTGAAAGCCCAGAGGCTTCGAGAAAAGAGCTTGTGCTGCTGCACACGCATCTCAATGTCAAATCTCTATTTCAAATGGCTTCCATCCAGATGTGACACAGCAACTCAGCTACACTGGCTCAAAAACACAGGGAGATACCAAAGAGCACATATGCATAAAAATAACCATGAACATGCAGGGATAATGTACAGTTATCCATCAAAACGAACCCTGACGTGAAGAACAAGGGTCTTGCGATAATGATTTTACATTTTCACGTTTATTACATGCATCTTAATAAATAAATAATATTTTATGTCCATGCATTTATTTATTTGATGAGTTGAAATTGAAACATCAGCAACAGTCAATTATGCAGTTAAGTGGTCAAATCAGAATCAAGAGAGCCGTGTAATACTCATAAATCAAATTGTTCCAGCTTTAAAATGTGATCGGATGAGCCACGTTTAAAGCTTCTACATTCAAAGCACTGTGTGTCATGCTAACAATCGTCCTACAATTAGGTTAAAGGAACAGTTCTGTAAATGTACTCACTCTCAGGCCATTCAAGATGTAGATGAGTTTGTTTCTTCATTTGAACAGATTTGAAGAAATGCAGCATTCCATCACTGTCTCACCAATGGATGCTCTGCAGTGAATGGGTGCCGTCAGAATCCACTGGTGAGACAGTGATGTAATGCTACATTTCTCCAAATCTGTTCTGATGAAGAAACAAGCATCTTGGATGGCCTGAGGGTGAGTAGATTTTCAGCAAATTTTCAACTACTTCTTTAAATGAATTCACATTGCTGTTGCTGCTGTTTAATAACAGCAATATGCCACGGGAGGCGACGCATTACAGTGGTTTTACTGCCCAGCTCGCCCTGAGCCGTGGTAAAACTGCTGTAACGCTTCACCTCCTGCAGCTTATTGTTTAATAAATATCAGTGCCTCGTGTATATGAGCTCGAACGCAGCTCTGTTTACGCTTTTAATCAGACACTATCTGAAGTCATTCGGTTCTGCATGGTCACACCGAACAGCAAAGCCAATATACCAGCTGCCAAGCTCAGTGTGAAAAATTGCAAACAAGAGCAGCCGCATAAGTCATAAAACACAGAATAGTCAATGTCCACGGCCAAGCACAGGAGAGAGCGGGGCAAGATGTGCCAATTTTTACTTCCGCTGTCCTCTAGCAAAGGACAAGTGAGATAAAGGTAAAACAAAATCCGCTAATTATTATTTCACAGTGTCTTGTATTAATTAACATTGGAAGGAAGCATCTATCTATATAGCCTTAGACAACATCTAGCATTGGGAAAAAGCTTCATTTAATCATTTTTGCTAATCTTTAGAAAACAAATGTACATAATTTTACTGGCAATTCTCCAAAATATCTGTATTTTAATGTGAACAAAAATTCTTATTTCTTGAGCAGCAAATCAGCATATTAATGATTTCTGAAGGATCATGTGACACTGAAGACTGGGGTAATGATCACAGGAATAAATTACGTTTACATAAACCAACAGTTATTTTATATAGTAATAATATTTTACAATAGTTTTACTGTAACTTTTAAATAAAAAAAAAAAAAAAAATGCAGCTTTGGCAAACATAAGAGACTTCTATTAAAAAAATTCTTGAGGATTCTCTCCCCTATAGAGGAATTTTGAATATCAAAGCTGTATTTCATAAACAACTGTAGATGAGAGGATGAAAAATTCAGATAGAGACAGAATATGAGATTTCATTTGAAAGGATGGGAGCTATGAGCAAAATCTTATCAGAGAAAGAGTAATAATGCTTTACGTCACAATATAGTTATTTTTCATACTGGAAACCCAACTCAAAAAAGGTTTATATATTACATAATCAAGTAAATGTCTATTTTTTGAAGACTCCACTGAATGCTGGATAGAGGTATTGCAGTCTTTGCATATAGTTTTAACCATTCCCACAAATTCTTCATTTAATTCATTTTTCATGGCTAAATTTTGTAGAGAGAATTTTATTTTTTTTACGCTTTTAAGAGCTCTCCAAAAAAATTCCATCTATATTAATGCATATACTCCCCAGTCCCATCTTGAAATGAAACTGAAAATTCATGAAGGAGTGTATCTGACCATGATGAAAGAGCCGAAGGAGTGAAAGTGCAAATTGACAGTAATATTCCTATTCAAACAGAGCAGATTACGTTTAGTCTGCTTGGTAGGAATTATTCAGACATAAATGGCCTATCACTTACAACTCAGCACAATATGGACACATTAAACCTCAGAGAGTCGACGCAGGAAATGAGATAACACTGTACAATGGTGCATTACATCTACATTTCATGGAGGGCCGAGGCGCCATGCAATAAACTCAACAGATCAAACTAGATTTATGAAAGCGTTTGGCAACGACTCACTTTCTTTTTTCACCATACAGATGAACTTCCTGATTTAACTGTGTCTGTGTTTCTCTTTTAGCCTGCGGCATGTTAACTCACGGCTGACACCTTCGCACCAGAGACAGCGATAGAGATGAGGAAATTCTTTCACCGACCGCAAGCTGGAGCGTCCCAAAGCCGCTGTTTCATTCCTGGCTTGTTCATCATGGAGGCTCGTTTGTGACGAGCAGAAAAAATTAATTAATGTAATCTGGTTAGGTGGGGTCTGAGGTTTATGAGCCAGATCACTCGACATGTGAGACGAGGAAGAGGGGAAAACCTGTCATGATCTTAAATCAACAAGAACCTTTCTAATCTAATCTAATCTAATCTAATATAATATAATATATATAAAATGTTAATAAATGTATACAAACTAATGAAGTACTTAAAGCTTAATTTTTACCTTTAAAATTAAATTGAAAACTCAAAATATAAAAATAAAAACTAATTAAAAATATTACTAAATACCAAGTATGTACATGAACATATTCTAAAGTAAAACTATTAACCAGTTTTCAGCAATTGAAACAAACAAACCAAACAAACCTACCTACCAACCAACCAAACATTTTTATTTTAGCTGCTGACCAAAACATGTATAATTAATATGGTCTTAAAGTGCACACTCTGAGCTTTAATTTATTCTAATCAAAACTGGAGGAAAGGTTAAGGAATTACAGCTCCCCCGTTTTTCAAGAAGCCATAAGTAATTGGACAATTGATTTAAAAGCCATTTCATGGACAGATGTGGGCTATTCCTTCGTTATTTCTACATCAATTAAGCAGGTAAAAGAAAAAAAAAGAAAGAAAGAACACACTGGTGAGCTCAGCAACATAAAAAGGCCTGGACGTCCACGGAGGACAACAGTGGTGGATGATCGGAGGATCCTCTCCACGGTAAAGAAAAACCCTTCTAGCATCCAGCCAAGAGAAGAACACTACAAGTCTACAATCAAGAGAAGACTTCACCAGAACAAATACAGAGGGTTAACCACAAGGCCTGATTAGACTTTGCACATTTTATTTATAGTTGTCCAATTAGATTTGAGCCCCTGAAAATGGGGCGACTGTGTATAAAAATGGTTGTAATTCCTAAGCATTTCATGTTATATTTTTGCTCAACCCCTTAAATTAAAGCTTAAAGTTTGATTGTTTTATTTGAATTCTGTTCTGGTGGCATTTAGAGCCGAAATTTTGAAAACTGTCAGTGTCCAAATACCTAGACCTAACTGTATGTATGCATGTATGTTTAAAAAAAAAAAATTGAAAATAAAAATGGAAAAACTTCAATAATTGAAGTTTTTTCATCAAACTGGGAAACTGAAAATAAGTTGAAGTTGAAGTACTACGATTACTAAAACAGAAAATAAATAAAGCTAGATTGAAAATGTAAAAAAAAAAAAAACTAATATATTTGTATAACATTTAATCATTTAATTTAATAATATACACCTTTTCTCATACATAAATTGATTGATTGAGGGCATAAAGCTACATAAATCCTGCCTCACTTCACTTCTCATTGAAAATGAGCAACTTTAGTTCACTAGTTTGGGAACAGAGCAAGTGTGCCAAATCAACAAGGCAAAATCAGCCTGGCAGAGGAAGAGGTACATCTCATATTTGTCCATATGCGAGTATACAGGGCACAGGATGCTGTGGATCACAGTGAACCCTGCAATAAAGCCAAGCTCACAAACGTCTTAAGCTGCATTACAGTCCAATGCAGGACTGTCCGAGAGCCTTAAACCCACACGCCCACTGCGCAAAGACACGCTATTCAATAACCTGAAATCCCCTTTGTTCCTCACAGCTCTGATGAAGCTTAAGTGCTTTCGACAAACAGACCGAGGGAAGATACAGCCATAAACCTGCAGGAACACCTCTGTGTGCCGTATATGACGCATTAACCTTTTGTTGTTGCACAATACACATATCATCAATTGCTGTGACCAAATGAACAGTGTTGGGTGAGGAGCTCATACAATCAGGAACAAATGTCAGGTTTTGTCTCTTTGGCAATAATTCACAAAAGATCTCACTGTCTAAAATGCCAACTAACTTTGTAAAGCTCTGATAACCTAAGTATAAAGGTCAATAGGCGCAGCTGTATTGTGAATACAGTAAAATGTAAATATAGCATAAGCATGCGTTTTATTAAATTATGATTTAAAATCAAATTATCTTTAACTACACATTGTCATATGAACAACCACTCAGTAATGACAGTGATTTAAGTTTCACAAACCTTAAGCACACAAAACAGTTCAATTTCAGACTGACATCATTGAAAGTAATGATAGCCTGCAGTTCAGAAAGTGAGTTGGATATTGATTCAGTCGTTCAACTGGTCACTTGTCAGCTTCTGAGTCTTTTTGAGCGATTCATTCAAAGAAACGGCTCATAAGAGTCATTTGTTAGTGAATCAGACTAAATTGGTTAAAGCTGCATGGGTTTTAGTCACTGAAAAGAACAGGCTCATGAGAGTCATTGTTCGTGAATTGGATTAAATTAGTTCAGATTCATGGTTTTTGATTCACTGGAAAGAACTGGCTCATAAAAGTTAGACTAAAACACTTGCGCTCCGTGGCTCACAGGACTCATTTATTCATGAATCAGACTAAACTGGTTAAGATGTATGGTTTTGATTCACTGAAAAGAATCAGGTCATTTGAATCTGGTGGCACTGTGTGGTTCTGATTCAAGAGAACCGTCTCGTAAGAGCCATATGCTCACAAAATCAATTCAGCAGAATGTCATGTTTTCTTGCCTATTTTACAGTACACAGTCTTATCTCATCGCATCCAATTCAGATTCGGATAACTATGAATAGAAACTTTAACCATGTAGCACAGCCTTATTGCTTTCAAATATTACAGACTCAAAATGCTCATTAAGTGTCATCCTTCCAACTAGTAGATTACCAAAGTTAATCATTGCTCTCTACGGATGTCATGAACCGGTGTTCTGACCAATCAGCATCCAGGACCGAAACTATCCGTTATATAATTCAGAGACGAGTGAGAAGTGAATTCACGTCGCTTCTCCTTTTATAGCTGGGCGGCACACACCAATAAAACCTCATTCAAACCTTCCAGCGAAGAGCAGGATTCAAAAGCCACCCTCAAACGACATGTTCAAGCTATAGCTGATATTGTCTGTCCTTTTTTTTATTTTTTATTTTATTGAGGGTAGTAATTACAGTCTCCGGGAAAGTTGTGGCAAGCCTGTGGCACACTGGCGCTCTGTTAGCCTCGCTCGAGAGGTGCCGCCCATGGGAAGGTGGGGGAAACGGGGACAGGAACTGGATTGTGGGTGTTTAGACAGAAGTTGCTGGGAGAACTGAAATGATTAAAGCGAAACAAAGAGGGAAATGGAGTTAAAAAAGAGACCCAATTACATATAATCTGTTTAAGTGCGTCTCTGACCTAAACAACTCCCAAACTCCCACAATCAGAAAGCGTTGTTTTGGAAAGCCCAGCGCTAAGTTTATAGAATAGAAGTGTAAACCATGGGAGGACCACCACAAATGGAAGCTGTGTTTATATAAAGCTGCAAGCTGGACAAAGCTGGAAGATTATAGCTGTCACTTACTGACACACACACACACACACACACACACACACACACACACAGGAGTGTGAAGGGCTGAGGGAAACTTGTCACAAATACAGCCTCACATTCGGCTATATGTGCCCTGCCACAACCTGGATCCTTCGATAAAAAGATGGTGAAATCAAATAGTTTCAGTTCCTCGTCTGGGGTGGACATGAGAAATTTGTCTGACACCAGACGTGACA